>JAYMTH010002214.1:0-13000 GCA_036897465.1 Pelargonium australe
TGGGTTTCACTTCCACCATTATATTTAGCTCATTCTCTTTATATTTATTCGATGTGGGACATTTACCCACTTCAACAGGAATGAATCTAAAGGTCATGACAGAGTCTTTTTCTTAAACATTAAGAACACAATAAACATTTAAACAACAACAACTAGAGATCAAAGAAACAGAGAGCTGAAAATGATGGGAAGGTAAGTTATAGGAGAGATATTGCAAAAAGACAACCAAAGCAACAACTACACATTTTAGTCAAAGCGCATGGGGAGATTTAGTCAAGCACAAATGCACGAAACACTTCACAGTTCACACCAATGACTAACCCGTAACTATTATTTTTAACCTCGCCCGTGTAGAATGTCATGATCACACATTCATGTCTGCTCGGGGCAATCACGTAACAATAACAAGTTGCATATCACTATATCAGATGCGAAATGTGAAATGATTCCTACAAACCCCACGCAACTCCTAATACTTGAAAATTTCCCTGACAGCGACTCTTGAAAACAACCTCTACATTACTGTGATTGACCGTTTATTCTCAGGTCAACTGACTTCAATTCCACATTAATGCAAAGTCCCACTCATTTATAACATTTCTATTATTTCTTTGGGGTAAGGATGAATTTATGATCACTGGGGAATATTTTGTGGTAGAAATTAAAGAAAATGAAAGGAAGCACCTTATTTCGAGATGTAATTGAAAAAAAAGCAAATCATAGACAGTTGAACTTCAGAGAGCATTATATCAATTATAAACAGATAGAGAAATCTTAAGTCTCAGGAGCTGCTACTGGAGAAACGGGCACACCAATCCTTGTAAGAACTTCAGGTAATCCATCTGAACCCCTTATTATCTGCGTAGAAAACCAGCAGAAGGATTAGACATGCATGGAAAAGAAGTATCCCGCTGTATCTATTCTTTATCTTACATAGTGATGTCCTAGAACGAGTCTACTTTGATGGTTGATTTCGTATTTTGCATTTTAAGGCAGAAAGAACATATAGATATGACAATTATCCATGATGTATATATATATATCACTGCTTTAAAAAGAAATGTAGTGTCGAAAAGCCACCATATAGCATGTCTGATTAATTAGCATTAGCCATTACTTATATTAGGTGTTGGTTACAGGAAAAATTAAGACCATAAATTCATTCCATCTATAATCATAAGCACTTTGGAAGGAAGCTTATAATATATCAAATATGACCAATGCATTGATGCTGTTCAAAATTTATATCCATGAGAAACAGAAACGAAAATCAGAAACTTACTAGTATCTCTTCGTCAAGGTATGAAATCATGAATAGTCTCTGAAATGTCCCAGCTGAAGGATGAAAGAACAGAACTTAGTATCGCTTCATAAAATGTTCACCCTAATCACACCATCTATTGCCTCAGACAGATCCTAATTTCTATAGTGGCTTAATACACATACATGGATCCATTCATAAATTGAGGAAAATTTAGACATTTAACAGAAAACCTTACGATTGCAGGATGTTTTTCCTACATCTAAAGACAAGTATGTCTCTAGTCAACTTCATAGAATAATGAAAAAGAGGGTTTGGAAGATTCTAAATAATATTAAAACGAGGTACAGAAAAGTTCTTTCAAATCATGGAGCAGGAAGGAAATTAGAAAAGAAGAGTAAAAGGTTCCTACGAGGATAAACTAATTTCTATAATATGCCGTTTCCTATACTTTTCTAACAGATTCAAACATAGTGTTGTAGAGAGATTATAGAATCACTTACTTAGTGGAAATTTAAGCCCATTGGAAACTGCATCCTTAAAGGGAACAGGAAGTTGCTGTGCTGTGCTAACTGCTTGATTTAATGCACCCATTAGCTGTTCTGGTAGTGTCTCTGCAGCGACTTTAGGTAATTCAAAAACTCCATTTAAAGAGTCTTCTTTCATACGAAGTGGCCCCTCTGCAGATAATTTGCTGGTCACAATAACTTTGCTTTCAATCTGCATTTCACCAAAAGAGTACTTCAAGACACTCAGAATTTACAATTAGAAGAGCATACCAGACTTAGAGCAAAGTCTCTGACATGTATAGCTTAGTCATGAATAACCGATGATAACAGTATCTAGGATCCAAAACTTGTATCAGAAATGTTAAAACTTTCAAGGAGAGGCTGATGAACATACATTTAAAGGGAAATAACACCGAGTAAAAAATAACATGCAAAAGAGTGGTTAATCAGCTAATCTTTTTTAACGAAACAAGGTAAATTAAAACGTTGAAGAAAGTCTTTATACATATAAATATCCACTATGCCAATACAATTCTTAACCAAATCAACAGTTATAGGCACATGAATTTACTTAGTTGGCATTTGTTAAGAAAAATTGAAAATCACTTGTCAAGCATATAGTTTTTTGTGGCATTAGTTGGCATTTGCGCCCTACTTCTTGGGGCCAAGGGCATGACCATTAGTGCAAATACAGAGTTCAAGCTTTCTTTATTTTTACTTTTTTTGTGGAGTTGACTGCAGAACAAGCTAAAATCAGTTTGTTCATTGTGCTGGCAGAAGATATATGACGGTAGGGAGTAAAAGTTTGAATCTACCAATAGTTTTAGTAACAATTTTTGTTTTGACAATTGTTAACGACTTAACGTATCCCACATTGAATGAATGTGAAGTCTGTCGCCATTTGTTGGGCCCTCCACCTAGTGGTTTAAGTTTTGGGGGTTGGAGTAGTTGTATGGACTTGGTTAATGTATCTCATACTGAGATAACACAATCATAAAAGTGCGAACATGTTTTATAATAAAGCATCTTAAGTCCTAGCATTTTCAAGGTTTTGTTGTGAGATGGTACTCAGTCTAACTTCCTACGACATAATACATTGTCATAACTCCAGAGAAGCATAATAAAGTTATGTCATAGATATTACCAAGCTCAACACTTTTATGTTTAATGTAATTATTGCATCTCCGTCCTTGACCTCCAGTTCCATTTTTGACACATTTGCCAAAGATGAAGCAAATCTCCTGCAAGAATAGAGGTCACACCAATACAATTAACTGCAATGAGGTTCAACAAATTCTCAGTGGAGAGCCATGACCATCTTTGACTAAAACTGAAAATGCTAAGTGCTGTTACAAAATAATACCAGTATAAAAAATAAAAAACTGAAAGCAAGTAATTAGCAATAGCAATAGCAATAATACTCACTCAAACACTTGTTTTGCAGCAGATACTGCAGGGGTTCCGGATCCAAACAACTCAAAATTCCAACGACCTTCCAGAATGGGAGACCTGGTTATTTAACTAATGAATAAACATCTCATACAAAAAGGTTATATATAGATATGAAATGCTTTTCAAGCTAAGCACCTACGTTGTTGGCCTAGGTGTGGGATTAAGGAGCTCAAGCCCAATAATCTTTTCAGTTATATCAAGCTGCTGCACATCAGTGAACTTTCCTGAGACGAAAGCCTCAAAACCCCCAGAATCTTTAAGCTGAAACAAATTTTACATGTTAGATACATACAAGATTGAGCTTGTGTATCTGTGAATCAAAGTAAGTGCACTCAATGAAGTAAAGCAAACACAGAGAGAATGAAGAATGTAAGTCAACAGTTCTTTTTCGCTTAGGCTAAGCTAAATCAATCGCAACATATAAACACCACCTCATCAAATTTCGATAGTAAGTTCAAAGCAAAAATTACACAATACCCTACATATTGAAGACCTGAACATTTAATCTGGCCTATGAAAATTCTAGATGCACTGAGTTTCAAAATCCTAACTACAATTTTGTGCCTGTTCTTCAATTACGAGAGGAAATGTTCAATGCAAAGAGAAATCACAGGATTCAGGTGTAACTACAAGTCGCAAACTACATAATTACACAAATCAAATCCAGATCTAACATCTCAAATGATCATAATTTCAGAAAATGAAATCATGCGAATAAAAAATTGGTACTCACAGCGAGGAGAAGAGCCTCTTTAGCTGAGACGCGCTCCATGTCCTTGGCGTTGGTGGCGGGAGCACCCGGCGCGTCCTGCTGCACCATTGCTCTGCAGTTCAATCTCCGGCAAGCACTCCCGCATTGTGATCGCCTCCGGCGGATCTCCGGCAACTTAACGATGCAAACCGGCCAAGACTTGGAGGACGACGGTAAGCGACAGCTGCGGAGAGCGGAAATCGAAGGGAGCGAGCCCTGAGCTGTAGCCATTGAAGAGATAGCTTCCGGCGGAAGGAGACTTCAGATGAGAAGTTGTAGCTTGATCGGTAGGTGGTTCCGGCAGGACACTACACTGAGCTATGGAGTTGAGGGGTAATTTCGTCAGTCTTGTGAACAAGATTTATGGTTGTTTCGTCGTTCAAATCGTGTGCTCGATTTCTCTTGTACAAATAATGCATGAATGCAGACAAAAGTTTATTCCGTTATTTTCTTATCCAACTCTAAATTTTTGGCTAGTAACGTCAAATGAGAAAGGACCACCAAGACAATCACATAGACTAGGGACAATTTTATTTTATCTTCACATATATTGTCGACATGTTTTCCATATTCATCAATAACCGACATCTATTTGATCGAACGGTACGAGAGCAAGTAGACACAAATTTATTTTCACATATATCATCGACATGTTTTCTATATTCAACAACGCCAGTTCGTGCTTTGTGTTTGAGGCGTAGAATTGTGCACCGATAAAAAATTCATATTTCCAAGGGCCAAATTACGCTGAATTAACTATAATCTATATAATTCTAGTTGAGATCATACTAGAAGAATGCGGAATGCGGAGCAAAATTTTAAATATTCTCTTTTGTACTCTCTTAAATATCGTATTATATCAAAACAAGTTGTATTAGACGGTTTTAACTCTTTTGATTTCTTTTCAGGTCTCGGATTTGTTTACCCGATATCTTAACGAAGCATTTGAGTTGGTCAGTTGGGATCACGCGCGAGCCGAAAATTACTTTTGCAGTATAAATTTCCACTGAACCCCAAAGTTGTGAAAGGTTTCTCAGTTTCTTTCATTTTCCCGCCTTCTCTGGGAGACAATGGAAATCGATTCTGCAAATTATCTGCTACGAGAACAATCCGTCTATCAATCCATCGTAAATGTTTTCTTTTTCTTTTAATTTTACTTCAAGTTCTGATTTTCTTTCCCTGCATATTTCTCTTCCACAGTTTCCGTTTGGTTCCCGAGAAATAGCGGGAAAATTAAACGGAAACCTGTAACCTCACAGTCAAATGCCTCAACGAGCAGTTTGATTCTTGCAATTATCTTCCGGCAAATTTGATTTGATATGCTTGTTTATTTCAGGATGAGCCCTACGAGATTCAGAAGGAGATTTACAGGGGTCAACAGTACAGCCAGATATACTTTGCTCGCCTGCACATGATGAGAACTCTCATGCATTCTATCATCCCCTGTCGGAAACCTCATGTGCCTGGTATCATTTACTTCTACACAGTCCCTATAATCTGTTGATTTGGTGAATTTCACCTATATTTGAGGATTTGTTGATTTTGGTCACTAGGGTTTCGGATTGGTTTAATAATTTAGGCATTAGGTGTTAATGTCTGTATTTTAGGCAGCGGCTTTTTGTTAACATGGCATTGATTTCTCAGAGGTAGTGTTAAAACTTTTATGCTAATATGGCTATTAGCTTCGGAATTTGATCAGTTCTAAACTCTGAATACAAGCACCAGGGTTCATACATACAAGCTTTGATTAGTGCATGTATCTTAGGATGGGTAAATTTTCAATCTTTGAAGGAGGCATACATGATAGAGAATAGAGATGGCGATAATAATGGTAACATTGCTGATTTGGTAGCAGGCAACACTATGGTCATGATTCTAACATGGTGGTCAAGTAGCAGGTGTTTTTGGTAGTGATAGCAGAGACATTAGCAGTTGAGCAATATGGGACTAAGAGGTACTAATAATAGTTATAACAACATCAGTGGAGATTAACTGATAGCGGTAACTGACTAACCGTAACAGTGTAACACCAATTTAACATTTACTGAGTTGAGATCTTTTTTTTTTAAGGTGTAGATAATAAATAAAACATAATTAACAAATATGTTTTTGGAAATTACTTTCCAATTGCGGAACCAGAAGCACAAAAACCAGGAAGCAGTGATACAGGAGAGACCCTTAACATACAGTATATTGTTTGTCTAATTTTTAGGATTTTTATAGTGCAGTAATCTGACTAGTTTGCAGTTCCATGGAGTCTTATGAAGTTTGTTTACTATATTTGTTGCCTTGCAGTTTGTACAGTTTTGGGATTGGAGAAAGGTAAGGAATGCATCGTAGTTGGAACATTGTACAAGCACATGAAACTCAAACCTTCAATTCTTGATGAGTACTCAAAGGAGGTAATACGGTTTAAAATGTTTAGTGTTATAATCAGCATTATTATCATCAGTTTATTCCGTCGAAATGGGAATTAACTTCAAGCTAAATAGTTTCTAACTTCCGAGAGTAATTTTGCAATTTACAGCGATCTGTGAAACCGCTTGTCAAGCCACGTAATTTTGTGCACCCGGATGATCAATTGATCCTAGAAGATGACAGTGGAAGAGTTAAGCTTGGTGGCACTGAGCTTTTATCATCTGTATATGTAACAGGTGTGTTGTTGAACAATCTATTATAACGAAGTAGGTGTAGCTCATGTTACAATTTACAAGAGATGTTTATTTGTCTTGAGTCATTTTCTGGTTTGGCGAAATTCCTTAAGCAGTTAAGCCTGGTTCATATATTGCTCATTCAGTCTGTTTGGGTTTTAATTCTCTATAATTCTGGTTTGTGGAGTGTTGCAAGTCATTGGCTTATTTTGCGTCCTTCTTCGCAGAGGGCTTAGTATTGACCAGTTGAATGTGACATATGCTGAGCACTTTCCTGACTTATTTCCATTGACCTTGTTACTTCAAATTTCATTTGATTAGTTGGTTGTGATATAACCTTGGGTTCAATGCATTGGGTTATCGACAACTTGCCTATATGCATGTGCAAGGATATTCAAAATTTCCACTCACCCTATCTTTCTTGTGTTCTAGTGAAATTGGTTAGCAGTTTTTCTATCTTGGTTCTGCTGGAAGAACGACTTTTTAAACTTGAAATTCAAATTTATTATCAGTTTGCATATTGACATGATACATGTAATAGGTGTCGTTGCTGCTTTGCTTGGTAAGGAAACTGATGCTGGTGACTTCTTGGTTGAAGAGATCATAGAAGCTGGCCTTCCACCACAGATAGAGCTGCCACTTGACTCAAGTATCATCTAATTTACCTCCCTTTATTAATTCTTTATTGTTTCTACTTGGCAAATCATATTCATAAGTGACCTGATTCATCATATGTAACTCTTTATGTATATTTTATACATATATATATTACATTCTGGATTAGAATCTGGCATGCCTCTAAGCAAGGATGTAAACTTTTCCTGACTTGGCACTTTTGACCATTTATTTGTTATTTGATTGTTTAGAGTAGACTTTAAAGTTGTTGATCATTGTAAGATAAAATAGAAAATAAATGCCATTAATATGCATCAATGTTGCTGACAATTTGTTATATAAACAGAGCAACTACTTGTCATTAAGCTAGTACAAAAAATGCGACCTCTCTAAAATTTAAATTATCATATCGAAGTTACATAAAATAAATGTGATATAGCCACTGGCTACAAAACAGTTCAGCTAGGAAGTGGGCAAGTTAGCATTGTGTTCTCATTTTACAATGAGACTTGAAGACTTCAAGTATCAAATAACAAGATTTTATTTATAGTAACAAGCATACCTCTTGTGGAACTCTGGAGGCATCCTTTTTAGTGCGTCCTTGTTCATTTTGAGTTTTGAATCATATCAGTTTCTGTTTAATTAGGGCTTTGGTGTCCCACATATACATGCATAGCAAAATATTGAAAACTAACACTTGTGTGCCAAATATGTTCTCATGTTCCCCAATAGGTTTCATATCTGAAAATAGTCATGTTCCCCAATAGGTTTCATATCTGAAAATAGCTGCGAGAATTAAGTAGGAATTTGGGTCATTGATTTTTTTTTTTTTTTTTAACTTTTCCTTCTGAAATACTTTTGTCTTTATCATCCTTCTGAAATACTTAAATCAATTAGCTCGAGTATTTTTTGAGAACATCCGTCTATTGTGGATGTGCAAAGAGCCATTTAAGTTGTTTTGCCAGGGTAGATCATAACTATTCTTATAGCTTTGTCTTAAACTACTTGATTTTTACTGGGCACAGGAGAAGACAAATATGTTGTTTTTGTGTCGGGGTTAAGGGTTGGGAGCAGCAGTGCTAATCCCCTCCAGTTTCAGCTTCTTGTTGATCATATAACAGGACATCTGGGTGACGAGAAGGTTTGTGCCTTATTATTTACAAGCCATTTTGCTGCCTATAAAATGATGAACTCAACTGGTCTATCTTGTTAACACCAATAGAACTATAAATTAAACAGGAACAGAGTATTGCAGCAAAAGTAGTTCATGTTGTTATTGTAGGGAATTCTGTTGAAATTCCCCGTGGACTTCTTAACGGACAGGTGAATCTTTTTTGTCATCTCTATTGTAGATAACTGTTTCCTACATTTTCTTTTCTATTTTGTTCTAATCACTTTGAAGGTATTTCCTGTAGTCCTCGGGTTCTGGTAAATTATTGACTAAAAAGATCTTTGTGCTTAAAGTGACAAGTAACAATTTGTTTTTACACACTCGGGTGCCTAACAGCAGTAGCCTTTCTGATATAAAATAAGCTTTCATCTAGTTCTGTCTGTACTTCCACATCTCGTGTGTTTTCCTCATGTAATTAAATTTTTCAGTGAGAGCTTTTCGCTAGATATAGTTTCTGGATGATACTTTTGTATTGAAGAAATGTTTCACTGATTGATTCTGTGACATGAATATTTTAAGGGTATCAGTAGATGAGTGCGTACAAAATCCTAAATTTATCAGCCAATTCTAGTAAACTAGGGGAGTTAGATATGAGATGCTCTTTCCATTTTCTTTCTTTCTCTTGTGTTTGTATATAGATGGGAAGGAGTTCTATGACTTCCACATATTAAACTTCTAGATTGCTTCATATGAAAGGTTACTTGTACTTTCTATTGTTGACTGATAAAATATGTATTTTGATGAGATCAGTCTATATAGGAAGTCATTCCCGACTTCTATTATTTTATAATTCCCACGAAGGAGATTCATGATTGTTTTCAAGGCTGGTTATACATGTGATGATAATCATAACCACACTTCACTCTTCCTGGCAGAATTTGGCAGCAAAGGATCAGTCAAGGCTGTCTGAACCAGTAAAAGAATTGGATATATTGTTGACCCAGGTTCTTTTCATACTATCAGTTACTGAGTGCATTATTTTCTCTCATCCTATCATATATTAAGTCACGAAATCATTTTTCCCCTTAGATTGCAGCAGGTTTGCCTTTGGATATCATGCCAGGATCTGATGACCCAGCAAACTTTTCCTTGCCTCAGCAGGTCTGTTTTGTCCTTGAAGAATATGCATTTTAACATTTTATCAGCTTCATTTTATCTGTTTTCAATAATCTTTTCCTTTCAGCCTCTGCATAGATGCCTTTTCCCTGGGTCATCAGCTTATAACACATTTAGGTCCTGTACTAATCCTCATTGCTTTGAGCTAGACAGTATGAGGTAAATTTTTTGTAATAGTGTAAATGCAAGTTCCTACCAGAACAAGACATTCTTGACATTGTAACCCTATGTTTTTCAGATTTCTTGGAACTTCAGGTCAAAACATAGATGATCTTGATAAGTATTCAGAGGCAAATGATAAACTTGAATTTATGGAAAGGACATTGAGATGGAGGCATCTGGCACCAACAGCACCTAATACTCTTGGTAAGAGTTATACTTCTATCCAAGTCATCTGGATGATAAGAGTGAACATATTCATGAAGAATTGTTGAGTCCTGTTGTGTAACTAACTAAATAGATAATCATTTTTTTTTTTTTCAGGGTGTTATCCTTATACTGATAAGGATCCTTTCCTAATAGAGAGCTGTCCTCATGTTTACTTTGTTGGTAATCAGGATAAATATGAAACGCGTTTAGTAAAGGGTACTTTCTCTCGACCTCATCGTATCTCTGACCAAATTGTTACGTTTCAAGATGAAAAATCTTTTCTTTTCCATTTATAACAACAGATAATTCTAGTGGCAACTTATATGTGCAGGACCTGAAGGGCAATTAGTGAGACTCATTTGCATTCCAAGATTCTGTGAGACTGGAGTTGCTGTTGTGGTAAGTTTCATGTTGTCTTATTTGACTCATTTGCATTTCTTGACGTTTATGTGTATAATATTTCTGCAAATCCTGAAGGTTTACATATTAACATTCCAAAGGAGAAAAGTTTTTGTGATTGATGTCAAAATTTAAAATACGCAAGTACCCTTGTGATAGTTTAAACAATATATGGGTGAGTGTTGGTATATAAGGATCTTGGTGATAGTCTATGTGAAGAAAATAAAATAAAAGAAGAGAAATGATATAGGGTATCACATATCATAATAGTTGCTATTCCGTTTCATATTTTTATATTTTGACTTTATAGAAACTATACATGGTTTAGAAATCCATGATCAAGAACCTTTTTCTTTCCTCCGCACATTATAGTCATAAAGTTGGAAATTTGATTGCAAAACAAAGTACAGATGCCAAAAAGGGAAGCGATTTTGGAGTTGGCTCTCATGATGGTTTACATTTAGGTCACGGACTTTCTGGTCATAAATGCATAGGTTGGTTGTTGTCCAGTTCTTCTCAAGATAGAAAGTAAATAATTTGCGTATGATCATCCAGTTCATATACATATATTGATATATAACAGTAAACATTTTTTGTTAATTGCTTTTAATGAATGGAAACTATAATTCTCGTATTTTGCATTCCTACTAGAAATAAATGAGCACTGGGTATATTTCAAGGACATTAGTTGAGCACGTGTGCTTAGCTTTCTTTTCCTCTGTTTTGCAGCTAAACACGAGAGATCTGGAATGCCATACCCTCAGTTTCGGGACAGAACTAAGTCCATAACAAGATGGTATTCAAGATGTGCCGTTTGAGCTGCTGATTTTTGCAGTCTGTATTAGGTGCTTTATCTTGATCTGAGTAGTGACAATGTAGATGATAAAATATTCAAATGAAAAATGTAAGATAGTTGATTTGTAATTGATGAATTAAAGAGCATTGGAGACTTGCAGTGATTATTGTTGTGGAATCTGTCCCTTTTTAGCACTTTGATTTGGTTAAATGTGTACTCACTTGACCTGCATCTGCATGTGACATTCATTGGTGAGTCTGGGACTGGGACACATGTGAATCACCAACAACATTAGCTATAAACATAGTGTTGGGCTTGGGCTCTTGATCCAGATTGTCCTGTATGTGTCAAAAACAACATAGCTGAGCCAACATTCGTGTTCATGTCATGTTGAATGTTATTTATGAACATGACATGACTAGCAGTCGTGTTGCATAATCCAACGCATACACAACATGTTTATGAACACATAAATAGGCTACGTTGGCACGACATGATCCAACACAATTATATCCTTGATGAGAGTGTTAGGCATGGCATGATACGATTGATTAATCGTGTGCATGTTTTGGAGGGCTAATACAAACACGACACTATTGCTAAACTTGTTGGGTTCTTCAACACGAGCCAGCTCTACTCATACTACCTATTAGCACTCCCAGTATGATGCTGCAAGTGTTTTGTATTTTAGTTGTTCTGTCTTTCACTAATTCACATGGCACAGACCCACTTATTCTCCCCTAACGGCTATATTTCTCTCATTACATTATTCAAATCACTACACTTCCTCCAACGGTACATTTCCCACCTTATTACTAACTAACAACGCAACCCAAAACCCTAAAAATTCATACTTTCAAGTTTCATCACAGATTCACAGACTCCAGAAAATCTGTATCTCTTTCTCTAAGCTTAATCGAAAACTACAATGGTGTCGGTCGAGATCGCTACAGTTCAGCACGTGCCGAAGAAGTCATCGGACGAGCTGCTGAGCAAATTCGCCGACGAGTCCGGGGACGAAGAAGAAGCTCCTCCCAGGAAATTAGAGTTGCAGGTGGCGGCGAAGCGCCGGAAAAGAAGCCGGAAGAGCCGCGGGGAAGGCGGCGAGCACTGCGAGAGCCCAACAAATAGCGGCGCGAGGTTGGGGGAGAGGCACTCGCTGCTTCCTCCGGTGAGTCGGAGATCGGCGCTGCTCCGGCAGCTGGGGATTTCGAGGTCTCAGATCCGAGCCAGAGGGATCAGGAACAAGTCCCTGTTGGGCACCATTGAGAAGGTCTGGTTCATCATTAATTACCCTGTTTTCAATTTTCATTGCTTTTTATTTTATTTTATACATAAGCAAGCGTAACAACTGCGGCTCGTTTAATTTTTATTGTTACGATTAAATTAATTTGAAACTCGATGAACTTGCAGACATGGCGGCGAACAATCGAAGGAGCTTCGAAAGTATTTGTGGAGAAGCATTACAATAGACACAAGCGTCTCATCAATGACATTGCTTAGCTCTGATTCACAATAGCTTGCTCCAGCTATTTGATCTTTTCTTGTTTGGAAAATTTGCAGATTTTACTGATAATATGAGCAGGTGTGATGAAGGAGATAAGGATCAACTTGATTATTGTACATTATTTTGTTGTTAGTTGGTTTTTATTTATTTTGATTTGTTATGTGAAATGAATTAATAAAATTTGGTTGAATTTAAGCTCTTGTGTGCAATCTAATGTTTAGAACATACTTGTAAATTGTAATAAGTCATTTAAAATTTTGTATAATTTTTCAAAATATTTCAGTCCAATACTTGTCTTAATTTGACTTTCTTTTATGAGTTTGAATCCACTTAAGAGCTCCAAAACTATCTCTCTCTAAAAAAAAAAAAAAAAAAAAAAAAAAACTCAAAATGACTCTTTTGT
>JAYMTH010002215.1:0-13000 GCA_036897465.1 Pelargonium australe
CATTGTCTATTAAATTATTTTTTCTAACTTTTCAATATTACAACTTTACCCATAAACTCTTTAAATATTAGATTTTGACTCACATGTTATTTACAAGTTCACAAACTAATACATTTTTTTTTTTAATTTCTAAATTAAAGTGTGGGTTCTTACAGGTTAGTGTATTTTTTTTACTTAACACGTACTAGACCTGATATATCTTTTTCAATTGATATTGTGTCAAAGCTCATGAGTAAACCATCAAAAGAACATTAAGGAATGGAGCATCAAAAAGGATACTGAGATATGTTGTCGGTACTCTAATTAAGTTATGGAGTTTGGTACACAAAAAGTTTAATATCTAAGATGGTTGGCTTCACTGTTAGTGATTGGGCAGCATGTCATGATGATAGAAAAAGAACCTCTTGAAATGTGTTTTTACTTGGATCGGCAGCCATCCCATGGAACTCTAAAAAATGGCATGTAGTAGTTTTGTCCACTGTAGAAGCCGAGTATATTACAAAAACTTCAGCTATCTATCAGTGGTATCTGGATAAGAATACTACTTGAAGACTTTAGTGTCAAACAATCACAAGCAATTGAGCTATATTATGATAGCAAGTCTGCAATTTCTATCACCAAGAAGAACTCTGGCGTGCATGAAAGTTCTAAACATATTCAACTTAGGTATCATTTTTATTAAGAGACTGTGTTCGAGAGGAAGAAAGTCAAGATCAAATATTGTCATACTGATGCACAAGTGGCAGATATCTTCAAAAATGTACTACGAGCATGTGATTTTAGCTCAAGAGGGAGTGTTGGATATATGATCCAAAATCACATCTCTAGTGCACTAACTAGAAATCAGGAACAATAATATCAATTTATGTAATTAGATGTGCAGTTGCTTATTACTAATTAGGAGTATGTTAGTTTGTTACAGCAAACAATTGTCAATTCAAATCTACTGTTTGGTTTTGCTATGTGTGTTGCCTGACCGAGAGAAGTTTGTTCAGCGTGGGGAGTTTCATTTCAGCTACCCAAATTTATGAACGTAAACATTTACCGTAAAACCAACCCGTGAGCCCAAAAATGAGAGTCTGTTGTGGTGTCGGAGTGGAGTAAGTGGTTGGTTATGGCATTGGCAGCTACGCAATGCTCAAGCTCATCCCACAGACAAAAAACTCCATTATAGATGCTCTCTACCCAACACCTTCTGCTTCTCATTTAATGCTCTATACCCCACCATTTCCTTTGTCATTTCTTTTACCTTCTACTGCACTCACAAAATAACTTGAAAATAAACAAGATAAATTACATGAACCAACCATCTCAAAATATTAATACCCCATATCCATATTTTTTTTCTTACAATATTTAATAAAAAAAGAGAGGGTAAACCTGAGTCAATACCCGAACCACTACCCTTGCCTTGTGTTAAGAACAGTTGAAATGGACCACCACTCCCACAGTCCCACTCCATATACTATATATATTAATATATGATATTTATATCCTTACCACCATGCAAGGAATATCAGCTCGCGGTTCGTTCTTGACTCACTCACCCTCTAAAACCCATTCCTAATCACTCACGCACGCAAACCACAACACAGTTTTGTTACCAAGTTAAGACAGACCAGACCAGACCAGACCACCTCCAAAACCCAACCAAAGTAAAAAGGAAAAAACAGAGACACGGTCACATGACCCACGAGACTGAGGGTACCATGTCCTTCATGTGCCAGCTAGCTTTCACACTGGAGAGCTGCCTTGATCTTCTGCACAGTACACGAAATGAGATTGTTAACAGTCTCCACCGACTCAACCGTCAGCTTCGCTGTTGGGAGGCTGTTCACCAGTATCTGGAACGCCACCGTCAACAGGGACCCACCCACACTCTGCCCCTCCTCCTCCTCCACTCCCGTTCCCCGACGTCGGCCCACGCGTCCCCGGCCCGTCCGGCACTATGGCGAATCCCGACGGCAGGAGCGCCACGTACGCCGAATCCCCGCCGTTCATCACCACGTGCATTGCCGGTATGTCCACTGGCGCGTACACCACAAGCGACCCCGCCGCGTCTATGCACGTCTCCTGCAGTATCAGCATACTGCTCTGATTGGCGTTCATGGCCTGCACAGTATTTGAGGAAATTGATATCAATATCAATATCAATATCAAAATCTTCCCTCTAATTCACGTGATATGCCACTCCCTCCTTTGTTTTTAAAGGCAATGTTGTCAGCATTTGGGGGGCCATTGCCATTGGCTCTGTGTGCGAGAGTCAAAACTCTGCCCCAATTATAGCGAAAAAAGTCATTTCCTTTTGCAAGCAAAAAAATTTGTTTTTTTGTTCACAACCCAAAAGGATCAGAACAAAAATGACTAAACTGCCCTCTATTTTGACTTTATAAAAGCTAACGAAACCAACACTGTCCCTAGATCTGCTCCAAACCTGTGTCCTCATGGTCATGGTTAACTCCAATTTCTCTACTTGTCCCTTCCAGTTTTCACCTTTTTATCCACACCAACCCAAATGCGTCATTTCACAAAACTATTTTCCCACCTTACCTTGTACTTGAAATAACAATTATTGTCTTCCTAAATAAACGAAAAAATGGTAGGGTTGCAAAGAAACATGGTTTGTGGAGGAAGTACTTACGCTAGCACGCAGGAGGGAGACGCAGTTGCCGTGATCCTGGCCCTTGGCTATGTGTGCCATTTCCTGCATTGGCCCACCGTTCGATAGTATGTCCCACTCGCTTCTCAACCGTTCATCGCGTAGAAAGTCGAACAGTCTCTGGGGAGAGACCGGGAGCCACACCGAGGTGGCCGCACTCAGTACAATACCCGGTGGCTCGCCGGGGTCGTCTATGCTTTTGCGGGTCATGACCCGAACATCCTCGTCGACGTTTCCAGCGTTAAGTTTGTTCCATTTATGTACGGTTGATGCGCACACTCCCGCGCAGAAGTTGTTGGTCATGCGCTGAGCCAACTTCAGCATGCTATGCCGCCCGCTCGGGGTTATAGCTAAACCATACATACATGGAAAGTTAATTAATTACACAACTAGCATTTGGGCATTTGGTACGAGAAATAACAATGGAGAATCTAAAATAGTTACCGGTATGATCTCTGGACGGAACAGTGGACGACATAAGGATGGCAAGACACTCGCATTGCCTTTGAAGGGTGGCTACCCAACGTTGGGCACCAAAGCCGATGCCGGAGCTTAGTAGAGGCCGGTAGAGAGGGTGAACTTGACTCTCATCATATTCAGCATGCTCAACCCATGTAACCTACATTTATTTTAATTAACTTTGCTACCATATGAAACACTGAAGGCAAGAAATGAAGTAATTGCTAAATAGTAAATTAAATAAATAATAAATACTACTCTACCTCAATAAAAATAAAAATGGTTAGGTAAGCTGCACATTAATTACTAATTACATCATTGAGGTAAGTCCATTAAAATACTTAACCCGTTATTAATATTCACATTTCACAAAAACTAGAAAAACCGATAATTAGTTTGGAAACGAGAGAATAATAGGAAGGAGATCTAAACACCATTGAAATCTGTAGGATCCCGAAGAGAATAATGTAACGTCATTTTCTCAATGGTTTGGTTTAATGTAAAATAAAACCTTAACTCAAATCTTTTATACTCTACAAAGAATAACAAAAACAATATTAGATCACTCAATTATTTGCTACTGTTGCACAGATTTTATTCATGATTTACTAGGGATTTCCATGCACCCAACAGCCAGTCATGAGGCAACCAACCACTCTCTAAACAAATTAAGTTGAAGATGGAGAGAGCTCCAGAATTGTTAATTATTAATACTTTAATGGTATAATATATATAATTGCATGGAAGAAAGAGTTTTCAAATATTTTGAAAAGGACATAAGATTGGGCTCAATGAGGAACATGGTTTGAAAATCACATAAAATAATGATAGTAGATAAACTATCACGAGAATTGGAGGACATGGTGCACTGTGGGGAGCTAGAGACATCGATACAAGCAGTACTTGTTGCCTGTTCCATTTCAATACTCATGTGCAAACAAAATAGCCAGTTTTGGGGTTTGACCACAAAGACTTATTTGAGTATAGAACCAAGTCTCTCACACACAGGCACATAGTAGTTGCACAAATTAAAATATACCTAACGGGTATGAGATCGAGGGAGGGAGCATCAAAGACGGGAATAGAAACATCAAATGTGTAGTTTATTCAACCAATGTTGACAACTACAATGCAATGTGTATATATACAACAGGATATGAAATTAATGTGTTCAATGCACAGAAATCAGAGTAATAGAGGCTTCCATTGGAATATTATAATGGCCTAACCTCGATTTGCTGGTGTGGTGTAGCAATATTTAAGTAAGATTAAGCAAACCCAGTTGTTGAAACTTGTAGCTTAAATTATACTATAATTTTTGGCACCAGAAGAAGCATAAAATAAGACTCTAGGAAGGTTCAACCCCGTTGAGAATCTAGATGCAAATACAATATTCAATACTCAACACTGACAGAGTGAAGATATAGTGAGTAATCACTAGACAAACCAAACTCTTAGATGCTTGAGCTCACTCTAATTAAGCAAAACTTAGGAATACAAAATGCTCATGATTTTTTTACTTGGTGTTTTGCAAAACAAATTAAATGTTTTCAACTAAGCAACAATTATGCAGTTGCCTCAACAAACTCATTAAAGGCTGAAGCTACACAACACTAAAAACAAAACAAAAGCCACCACCACCACCCACTAGGAAAAGCATAATAAATGTATATAGTACTATAAAATAAATACAAGTTAAAAGAATTGAGAGCTTGGTTTAGTTGTTTTTTTACCTTAGAGTAGCCATTAGGCATATCTTGCACAACACAACCAGAAGGAAGCCTCCTGCAATTCACAAATGCCGATGCGCCAGAAGGTTCCCGGATGGCGTCAATGGATACGTCCACCACTGCCCATACCCCCTCTGCGTGCTGCTTGCAGAAGCGGAGGAAATGGACCTCGCGTACCGGCACCAAAGGCGAAAGAACTTGCAGCTCAGCATGCATCTGGACAAGAGAGTTCATTGGAAAAACTCTCAATAACAAGAATAAACCACTAATAAATCATCAAATTTTCAAATATGGCTAACCAGTTGAAGTGCACCGTTCTTGGTTCCACCCATTCCACTGGAAATTACATCTGTGGTTGAACTTCTTGCAATCATGCAAGGAAACATCTCTGCCCATTGATTCTATTTCAAAAGAATTTGCAAATAACAGTCAAAATCATCAACAGTACTTTTCACAAACAGGTAACAGGCACTAAATTAACAATGGGAATTGGGAAATTTTTGGAAGAACTAAAACATGTAAAAATGGCTTACTGAGTCCATGAGAGTCTTCACAAGAGCCAAGCTGTTGATGATGACCATACCAGTCTCCCTGGAAGCTTCTGAGACAAACCCATTGGGTTTGAGTCCAATGCAAGGAGTGAACCTCATGTACTCTTCCTGGTTCAGTATCTCCCTATCACCTTCCAAGCTTTTGACCCAAAGTGGCTCATCAGTCTGAGCCATCTTCACCAACTCATCCATGGCAGCCAAAGCCAGCTCCAAGTACATGGACCGCTCGATCGATCTGTCCATACCCGAGTTTGATCTATTCTGAGGCGGAACCACCGCCAACGAGTTTGACATCCCACCTCCATACTCGGGCGGCAATGCACACTGCATTTGCATCCCAGCAGCAAAGCCTCCATTATTGCCGACTCCGAGCTCTAAGCTTGAGCTCGGAAGCGGAGGGCCGATGGAATTGGCCAGCGACGAAATGGGTCGACCTAGAAACTTGCCCGCCAGCGCACAGACCCGATTTAGCTCATCCTTGAGACGGGCGTTCTCGATTCGCAGGTGCTGTTCTTCGAAAGAGATGTCGCCTATAATCGCCGGACCGCCGCAGTTGGAGCATATCGGGTTCCTCATGGCATCTCTGATCGACATGTTCTCGGCCCGGAGCTTGTCGTTCTCCTGCCGGAGAAGCGTATTCTCATGACGCTCCAATTGCGTCTGAGGAAAAGACCAAAATAATTAAAATCTGTCAACTTCATTTTAAAGAAAACAACAATGGAGTTGATGGGTTTTGTTGATGAGTAGCACCTTCATTTGGGTTCGACGATTCTGGAACCAGAACTTGACCTGCCTGGTCTCTAGGCAAAGCCGTCTGCTGAGCTCTAATCGTTGCTTCTCGTCGGGATGAGGACACTCCTTGAACAGCCTGATGAGACACACAAACAAACCCAAAAAAAAAATGGAAAAATCAGATGAGATCGTGAGCCGAGAGAGAAGAGAAAATGGCTGCGAAGAAACATACGCTTCGAGCTCCTGGATTTGCTGTGGAGTGTGTCGGTGATAGCGCTTCTTCCGGGGAGGATTGTCGGCGGCGTCCAGGTCGTCGCCGGAAGCTCCGTCCATGTTGTCGCTGCCAGATCTGCTCTCGTGCTCCTCCTCTCGGCTCCTCCTCCCCATGATGCTGGGCTCGAAATTCTCAGCCACTTTCGTTGCATCACCTTGGTGATGATGGCTGTCCATGTTCGTTTGCTGCCATATCAACACCACCACGAATTCATCACTCCAAAACCATCAACACATACATAACAGAAATTCATAAACAAACAAACAAATAAAAAAAAGTATCCGTACGAGTGCGAGAGAGAGTCCGGGAGAGTTGAACATGGTCTTGGCGAGAGACGGAGCGAGGAGGCGCTGGTGGCCGATTGCACCGGCGGGCATGGTGTTGCTGTAAGGTATGTCGGCGACGATTCTCGCACCGCCGCCGCCGCCGGGACTGTTGTCTAGAAAACCCCCAAAACTCATCAAATAAATATCAGATAATCAAGCACTCTCTCTATTTTGTTTTCTTCTTCGTTCTTCGTTCGTCTTAAATACAAGAAATGGGTCTCTCGAGATTTGCTCCAATTTTGAAGTTACCAAAATAAGGAGAGCAACCTTCCTATACGACCAGATTCTCTACAATCTCCACATACACTGTTTCTTTTTCATTTCCGATAACTCCCATACTCTCTTGCCTATTTCTCTTTTCCTTGATTTTTCACTTCCCACCGTCGATATCAAATCAACCCAGAATCGCTCACACTCCCAGTAACTTACACGACACAAGAAAATTGTGAAAGAAAAAAAAAATGCAAATGAAACCAGAGAGAGGATAGAGGAGACAAAAGGGTAGAGAAAAAATGAAAAACTACACAAAACCCAGAATGTCTCCAACTCCCTCTCTTGGAGATTGTTTGTTTGGAGAGAAAGAAAGAGAAAGAAGGCAAGCTCGAACAGAAAAAAAAAAAAAAATGGAACTTTTTTTTTTCAGGCTTCGCTCCTCCTTCTCTAACCCTCTCTCACTCACTCACACTAGTCTGAAACTTTTCTCTCTCCTACACAGAGGACCCAAATGAGGTTGGGGATGGTGGTGGTGATGGAGAAGAAAATTGGGAACCCTAGTTTAGCTTCCAGTACAGCTGCATGCTTGACCATATCATTTGAGTTTCAAAAGCAAAAAAAAATAAAATAAAAATGAGAGCTTTTCTTCTTCTTCTTTCTTCTTTTTTCTGCAGAGAGAAGAAAAAGGAAATGGAGAGAGAAAAACAGAAAAGGTGAAGATAAAACCCTATATGTGGAGTCTTCGAAGCCTTACAAATACATAACACCAAAAAGGGTCGGTTGACCTCTCTTTCTTTTCTCCATTCTCTCTCCTCTTTTTTGCTTGTAGAGAGAGAAAGAGAGAGTGGTGACTGTGAAAGTGTGTTGCCTTTTTAACTCTTTTATAGAACACAGTCGACTGCCAGTAAAAAATACATTTTCAGATCCCAAATTCTGGCTTTCTTTTTTCTCTCTCTCTATAAAGTCTGTCAACGTTTAATTTTAACGTTTTGTAATTTTGTTTCACTGTAATTTGAATGGTTCCAATGGCTTGTAGTTCATGTTTGACATTTAGGAATACATAGATATATGTGTATTTATATGGCATCTATCAATTACTATAGAGCATTGTAATTTACATACATTATATTTTAGCGGTATTTTAAGGTGTATGTTAGTGAAATTAGAACTTGGGACGAATCAATTTTAAGGAACAAATTTTGAACATTTCAAAAAGATAAATACATAATTGACTGATGTATCAAGACTATACATGTTTTTATGTTTCGTTTGACTCAAGAGGTTGATTTTTCAGATATTTGGGAGGGAATACATTTCATTCATTCTACCTCATAGTTTTGGAAGGGTGAAGTTTTCTTTGACTCAAGTCCAAAAGAGTAACTCACTCGTAGTTTTGTTCACGAGTCAATGTTTTTGTAAAACAGTTTAAGTTCAAAATCTTTATGAGGGCTCTTTTTTTTTACCAAATCTTTGTCGGAGTAACGTAATATCATAATTAAGAGAAGTTATTCACTTGTTTATCGTTTTCTCCACGTGTCAATGTTTTTCTTAAACAATTCGAGTACAAAATCTTTATAAGCACTATCCTTTTATGATCAAATCTTTGTCGGGTAACGTAACACATAATTAAGAGGAGATCTGTGATTAGTTTTTGAGAAACCTTCTCAAATGAGTAAGTATATCAATAAAAGAAATCCGAAGAACACGGAACATTCTATAGAAAACTCTTAGGAGCAAAGTGTATAAGAAGTGAAAATAATGAGTTTAACATTAATTCTCACATTCATCCAATATAAGAGTAATTATACTTCCAAAACTCACATAATGTCATGCAGCCTCTAATTGGTTGTTGGTGATGTGTGCCCCACTGCGCAACTACTTATGAACTTGGGTCTTGCATTTCCGGACGCACTACCCATAGGCATCGGGAGAGTCGTGAATCTTCTATGTGCCCTTTAGGCACAACGGAAGATGATTTAAGTTGAGCTCTTTGATTCGCTTAGTGCCCTATAAATTTTGTGCACATGTTTGGCCAACAATTGGCAGATAACGGAGTCTTTTTGTCGGAAGGAAATTTCCGCGACATCTTTTTTCATTTGAATCTACCATCGGCCTAGCTTATCTTAGTATCTTCTAACGTCTATTTGACTTATTATTTTCGTCGGGTTCACCAACTAATACTCCCTCATTTCTCATCTTTTATTCTTCTTTTACTTTCTCACTCTTTTTGACCACCTGACATACAAAAACAAGGCTATCTGAAAATGAAATCTCCTCTTATACCTAAGTTGACTTCTACTTAATAATCTTAGAGAGTGCTTAGGGTTTGTGTTCTCTCCTCTAATATTTGTCTTTGTCTAATTTAAATTGCATGTTTTCTTGTTCTTACATTCTAACCCTGGCATACCACTTTGATTCTCTTGGCGGCGTTTACTAGTGTTTGTCACTTTGGTCACTTGTGAATTTAGATTATCTTTTATTTCACTTTGTATCGTAATGTGACATTAAGATGACACATGCATGTAACTTGGTCAATCACCATTTTATTTATTTTTATTTTTTTTCGTAGAACAAGTTTCTCATACTTCAAGTAAAATTGATTTATCAATTTCTAATTGACTTGTAGTTCTATTTCAATCTTGTAGTTCTATTTCTAATTGGCTTGTAGTTCTATATCAATTTAGACCCGATTTATTGAAAGTGATGTGCCTGTAAGCCTCTTGTGAGATGAGGACTCACCAAGACCCTTGTTGAGCTAATGACATGCAAGGCGTAGTCATGGGCACTTGGGAGTGTAGTCTACATTCCATCTTGGGGCTTGTGTGTAGCATGAAGATCTGAGCAGTGTGGGGGCTTATCAAGACCCTTAGCAAGCTATTACCTTGCAAGTCATAGTCATGGGTGCATGAGAGAGTTGATGTTATGAAGCCATGAGGCCTATACTTCGCCTAGAGGCTTGAGTGATGAGAGGGCTCTCCATGACCTTTTGTGCACAAGTGTCTAGTAACGCATGGTTGAGGGTGCTTGTGAGCATGGAGGTTGTGAAGCTTGTTGGAGGGTCTCAAGGGTGTATGAGCAAGGTTGGAGCCTTGTTTTAGCCTCTTAAGAATGTATGAAGTCATAGGGTACCACATGGGGTCAAGGGGAGTGGTCCATAGGGTACAAATGCATGAAAATGTGAAGGAGGGTGTGACAAGTGCGTGATGCCGCGACAAGGAGGCTGGGCGTCGTGGCATTTGGTCCTGCACAACACCCTCCGTTTTTACCTTGCTTTTACTCTTGTTTTACCCTTCTTTTACCCTTGTTTTACCCTATGGAGTGTTTTGGAGGGTAATTTTGAGGGGGTTGAGGCTCTTGATGGTTTTTGGATGGTAAAGGCTATTTTTGGGTGGCTTGGGACCCTGAGAAATTTATGGAGTATTGGGTGAGTCATGGTCATTTTTGGCCGCATGGCCTGTGGAGGATGCCTTGGTTCATTTTAAGCGCCTAGCTTGCGTAATGAGATTTTCAAGCCTCTTTAAGGGCTGAGACATGCCTCGATGAATTTGTTCGCACCCTATAACGTTGTTGGCGTGACTTGGACCGGGTTGAGATTTTTGGCCTCTTTGACCCGGGTCAGGCGACCCGGCGATTTTGACCCGCCGCGTGTCGTGTTGGGAGTTGCTCTAAGACCTATGATTTTTTGGGTAGCATCAAAAAGTGTAGGGACCCCTAAAGAAGGATTACCCTACTAAATGATTTGATCTGTACGAAAAACTCTATAGTTAAGAAGAAAGCTACTCCACGCACAAGCATTAAACTCAACCAATCGTCATAACAAGTAAAATCAAACACCATTGGCAGTGAATCCAAACTAAATCACAATAACATACACAATCGCATCGCTAACCATTAAAGGGTTAGTTTTTGCACGTTCATAGACAAACAGTAAAATATCATTAACACATATACAATGAAATAAAATTGAATGTAATTTCTATATCTGAAATCCCAACGGTAAAAGTAATAAAACAAAAAACAAAACATAAACAAAAATTGAATTGTTTTCACCGCTCAAATCCGATCATGCGGTGCATTTCATGGGCGGGTGAGACGACTCCAAGGAGCGCGTCTCCCTTTAGCCCAATATTAGCTCCAGCCGTATACATGATACCTTACCCTCTCTTCAAGATGATCAAAAATGGTGCCCATGACGTCTATTCATAGGCTTCTTGCACAACCGACACGATGTCGTGGCATTAGTGAGCAATGTTGCGACCCTGAGTTCAACTCATGTCAAACGTTGCTCGTGAAACCTTATTGATGTCGCGGCCTTAAGTGTTGATGTCGTGGCATTGCTTTTTCATTTACTTGTGTTGACCGATCTTGACCAACGTTGACTTTGCACCCATTTAGCTCCATTTCGTCCACCCCGTTCGCTCCAAAAGACCTAAAATCAACATAAAAACTCAATCCGCGTAAAAGAGGCAGACAATACCCATTATATTCCTGAAAATAACAACAAAAATAAGCTAGAAACATAAAAACTAATTAAAATGACCATAAAGACCTATAAATGGTAAATGCGTCCAAATAACATTAAAAAGGCCCAAATGACAAAGCAAGATAAAAGCAAGAGGATAACTAGTATAAATTAGATATGAATACAATGTATCACCTTTATCATCCCAAAGAAATCTAACCACAAGAGAATCCTCAAACGATTTAACGGACTGAAAAGAGTGGCCCGTAAACTCATATGCCCCCACGACTTATCCAAAAAGAGGTTGGCAGAGTTATCATTATCAATGCTCCAAGAACAATTATCATCATAATACTAATAGTCATATTAATCCCTCTACGGATAATAGAACTAAGAAATTTGTTTCTCCTATACTTATTCCTAAAACAAGAATCCCAAATCGCAGTTGAGCCACATCAAAGTTGCCAGCTAAGGTTGGCCAGAATAGCTATATTTCTAACTTATGAGATTTTGATACCTAGTCCCCCATTAGCTTTATTGGTTGTCACCATTACCTCTCCACCGAAAATTATGGTTCATAGCATCAAGACTCTTATGAACAATAGATGAGAGGGGGAACACACTCGTATAATAATTGGGTATGGAAGTAGTTATAGATTTGATGAGAGTGGCTCTGCCATCGAAAGAAAGAAACTTGGCTTTCCAACCATCAAGCTTTGGTCATACTTTCTCCACTATTAAAAAGATTTCTGAGGCAACAAAAGGTTTACTTTTAATTGAAAACCCCAGGTAACTGTCAAAGCTATTAGAAACCCTCTAAGGCAGTAGAGAAGCAACAAGGCTTTTAGCATTAACAGAAACATATCTAGAAAAAACTAATCAGGATTTAGCATTGCTAATACTCTGACAAGAGAAACCACATAAGTCATCCAAAACATACTTGACATCTAACACAGGCTGATTCACAGAGCTGAATAAAAAAAATGTCATCAGCAAATAGCATATGGGAAAACTTAGGACCATATCGACTCATAACAAAAGGAACCCACTCCCCTATATTAACTTTATTCTGAATGAATTTGGAGATAAATTTTATACACAAAATAAAAATATAAGGACAGAGAGGGTTACCTTGCCTAAGACCCCTAGACAGATGAAAGTCTTCCGTCAAGCCCCCTATTGAGCAAGACAGAAATCGTAGTTGAGGAGATGCAACTCATACTCAAATTGATAAGAAATGTTGGAATATTAAAAGGAATAAGCATTTCTTTAATAAACGATTCCTCAAACCTATCATAAGTTGTATCAAGGTCAAGCTTAATAATCATTCAACCCACTATATCCATATTAATAGTCATATACAGTGGAGGATCTCTTGAACAACAACCACATCATTGCTATCTTTACAACCCTTAAAAATCCTCCTTGAATGGGGCAGACAAGCTCATCCATGAAAGGCATAAGACGACCTACAATAATCTTAGAAAGGATCTTGTAGACCAAATTACAAAGACTAATAGAGCGAAATTGAGTAATCAGCTCATGATTTATAGTATTTGGAATTAAAACTAGGGGAAATTACAGAAATCCCCCC
>JAYMTH010002216.1:0-12994 GCA_036897465.1 Pelargonium australe
TTCTATTGCTTCTGATCAATCAGGTTGCTGTAATTTACTCATCTTCGTACGATATCGCATTTTTTGGAATCGAGAAGCTGTAAGTATCTTACTTCCTACCAATTTTTTGTGTGGATAACTTTGAGGTTAAACTGGTCTTGCAGGTTTTAAGCTTCACTAATTCTGGCAAGTGATAAGCTTGTTCGTTGGGGTCACTTTATGACTGGAAGAAATGCATGAAAGACACCCACATACTATTTTTTGTGCCAACATTTGGTTTTGGGAGCCATAACAATTCGATCCATCTAAAAGTTTTCCATTTACTGCTTCCAATCCTCAAACTTAGATATGAGTTCAGTTTCAATTCCATTCCTAGTGTAAACAAATTACATGGTGTGATTTGATGGCCCAAAGTTTGTGTCTTTGAACTCTTGTTAATGAGAAATGTTTTACTTGAATATTATTTTTCCTCCTCAGTTCCTTTAACAAGTCTGCACCATATTAGTCTTATAAGAAATGCATGAAGGACACCCCCATACTATTTTTTGTGCCAACATAAATGATATCGGACTAGTCATTGCATATTCTTGATAGAATGTGGTTGATTTTCACTCAATATTTATAGTAATATAAATCAGTTATAAATAATGGATTTTGTGTATTTCTCTCTGTTATGGCTCTAGGTAGTGGGTTAATCCTGAGTTGCTAATTGTTTTTCTTACTTGGGCTGTATATGTTATTGTAGTCATCCATTTGATTCTTCTAAATGGGGTCGTATATGCCAATACCTCAGCTCTGACGGTGTTCTGGACAAAAAACGTATCGTTGAGCCTCTAGAAGCTTCAAAAGATGATCTACTTGTTGTAATCTCTTTGATCTTCTCTCTTTACTTTTTATTTTATTTTAACTCACCACGCACACACAAAATACAACTCCATGAAATTCATAGAATATTTTTTTATTCCCATTTTGTAGTAGCTAGTTCGTAAAAGGATGAGGTTACAAAGTTAATGTTTCTCACTTATAATAAGCATCTTGCTCCTTCATTTGCATGAGATGAACGAGAACGACTTACTGAACTTACAGGAGATTAATATGCTATATAGTATTATAGTCTTGTAATTCTCTGAGATGTACTAATAAGAAATATTTGGACAGGTACATTCAGAAACATATCTAAATAGTCTAAAGAGCAGTGCAAATGTTGCCATAATAATTGAGGTAACATCTCTCTTTACATATATTT
Organism: Pelargonium australe; assembly: GCA_036897465.1. Classification (NCBI taxonomy): domain Eukaryota; kingdom Viridiplantae; phylum Streptophyta; class Magnoliopsida; order Geraniales; family Geraniaceae; genus Pelargonium; species Pelargonium australe. The sequence goes on from JAYMTH010002216.1 coordinate 1,226, forward strand.
TTTGGCCTTATTATTACTGCATTAGTATTAAATTTGCTATCGCCCAAGATAGCTTTATGATCCTTAATTACATACATATCACGATCTCTTCTGATGGTGGTTACTTAATTTCATTATAGGTGTGTTTGGGTGCCTGTTGTTTGAAATGGTTCATTGAAATGCTGTCTGAGAAATATTAACTCCTTTATGCTTCTTAAAAGGGATCATCTATATGCTCCTAATTAAGGAACTTTTAAGTTCATAACATAGATTTCTGCATGGCGCTGGGTTCTTGGAACATCTGTACATTCCTTTTTCTGAACTTTGATCTGATTTAATATCTGTAGCCAATGAATGGGTGGTAGCAGAGTATGTTATCAAGATTGCTAACTGATTCAGAGTGCTAAAATATATAGGTCCCTCCTGTTGCATTATTACCTAATTGGCTTGTGCGGCAGAAAGTTCTGTACCCTTTCACCAAGCAGGTGAAATTATTATTTGTTTGCTGATTTTTTTATTTCACTTTCTGAAAGTGATTTTATACTGAGCAGCTTTTACTGCAGGTTGGAGGAACCATTTTGGCTGCAAAGCTTGCGAAAGAGCAAGGATGGGCCATTAATGTTGGAGGGGGATTCCATCACTGTTGTGGGGAAAGAGGAGGTGGATTTTGTGTCTATGCAGACATTTCCCTCTGCATACACTATGCTTTTGTTCGGTTAAATATATCAAGGTACTAGCAACTGCAACTTAGACGAAATCAACAAATAGCTGTTTCCCATTTGTCTACATTCCAGCCAGAAATTACTTTGAAGATTTTCGATTTTATTAACTTTTGCTTCATCATCTACAAAAAATTTCAGGGTGATGATAATTGATCTTGATGCACATCAAGGAAATGGACATGAGATGGATTTTGCTAGTGACAGTAAGGCTGCTATCTCACCTCTTGTTGGTTAAGTTTGATGCTGGATCTCATTTAAGTGCCTATGCTGACAGGACGTGTATATATTTTGGATATGTACAACCCTGGAATTTATCCATTTGTAAGTTTCCTGCTCGTAAGTTGTGATTATTGTTTTCTTTTGTACATGATTCCTTAGTGCAATTGGGTTTTCCTTCTATTTTGCCTGTTTTATCATTTTACGAATATACAATCAATTTACTGCTTCAGTATAAGGAGATCACTGTTACCTTTGGTTACACTTGTTTAATTTTCATTTTTTTTTGTATGTTTTCCCATTCTCTCACTGACACACCCACAAACAATTAATTAGGATCTGGAAGCCAGGAGATACATTGACCAGAAGGTTGAAGTAGCAGTAAGCCATCAGTCTCATTGGTGTGCTCAGATCTTAAACATTTGGTTTCTTTCCCAACTATAATATTTTCTTTTTCTAAATGTGGTCAGAGTGGAACAGGAACAAATGAATACTTGAAGAAACTAGATGAGGCCCTTGAGGTATTTCTTTTCTGGTGCTATTGTTTGCAAAATGCATAACTTCTTATTTTTCACTGGCTGTTTCAATTGAATACTTGGTCCAAGGTTTGATTTCTGTAAATAAAACCGATGAATACTATTGTAATAACCATAGGAGAATAATTTATGTATTGTATTATCTTGTATTGAAGGGAACACACACATATGTACACAATGGAGGATATAAACTAGGAAAAGAATTACAAGAAATCCCTTATATTACTACCTAATCAATACATTTCTACTATACATAATTCTTTGTTTTGTGACAATTTCCCTCAAATTGGAGTATAGATGTTAATCATGCCCAAATCAGTACAAAGATAGTCTACCCAAGTATTATTTAGAGCATTTGTAATAAGATATCCTACTTCTCCAGTTTTCACATTTTCAGTAGAAATAAAATTCTATTGTATCTTCTCATGAATAGAACGACAATCAATCTGAACATGTTTGGTTCATTAATGGAACACAAAATTTGAAGCAATATGAAGAGCAAGTTGGTTATCACACTATAGCTTAGTTGACATCATAAATTCATAATCGAAACCCCAACTTCATATAACAGTTGATAGATCACATTATCTCATAGATAAATTGGACCATTTCCCTATATTCTGATTCCATACTGGATTGAGATACAACATTTTGTTTCTTGTTTTTTCAGGAGATTAAATTTTCTCCTACATAAACACAATAGCCTGTAGTGAATTTCCATGGTGTTTTTACCTTTTGACCCTAATTTTTATTTTTATCTTGGACATATTCTTTGTATGCATTTCATGATGACCTTTGTATTTGTGTGTCACCTAAAAGTGGAAATCCCATTTTGTTGAGCATGGTGCATCGATATCAAGTATGCACGATTAGTTCATTGTGTCATCTTCATCTTATTATGTACTGCAGCGAGGTTGTTCGTTTATTGTGATTTCATATATAGTCTAAAATTTAGGTTGCTGGGCGTTCTTTTGATCCTGAGTTAGTGGTTTACAATGCTGGAACTGATATCTTAGATGGAGATCCACTGGGCAGGTTGAAGGTAATTTCTTCGTACATCATAACTGTGAGATAGTTGTGTATGAAATTTAAGTTGGATGGTTTACTTGTCTTTTTCTCTCATCATATCTGAATAATGGCAATGACTATAATTTTGAGACCACAAACTTGGTGCATATGCATCCTCATTGATCTTACATGGAAGACAATCAGGTTAAGGATAATGTTATGATTGGTCACAGACGAAAAGACTTCTCCATCTATGAAAAATTTGTAGCCATGCTTGACAGGATTGGTAAAATAATATTTAATTAGAATTGTGTTAAGATCTTTATAATCTGAAGGATGTGATGAGCAGAAAATTTGAGGATTACAATAAGTCAATGACTGGAAATACAGTATTTATTATGGAAGTAATGACATGAGGAGAAAGGGAGAGTAAAGTTGCTCTCCAGGTTATGTACACTATAAGGCTTAGCTGATTTTTTGTCCATTTATATGTTGCACTAAGATTAGAAAAATTGTTAATTGGCAGAAGGTACACAAAAGAGTTATGTTACTCTCTGATTGAGATTTTGCTCAATAGTTGTTGCATTACAGCATTCATAAGTTTTGACTTATGGCATCATATTGAAAATAAGTCTCTGCATTAGACAACCCATCCAAGAACTGTTGAACGGAAAATCTAGAATGATATTGAATACTAGTTCTATTTTATGGAACAATCCAGAATTATAATGCTCTTGTGGGTTGCATCTGCAGATTAGTGCTGATGGGATAATTGATAGAGATGAAAAGGTTTTCAGATTTGCTCGTGAGCGGAACATTCCTCTTGTCATGGTCACATCGGGTGCTTTAAACTACTTTTTTCTTAGTTGTTAGCCTTGTTATTGTTACAAAGGAATTCTACTCAGTGTCCTCAAGGAAGAGTGGGTATAGTTGTTTGTGAAGTTATATAATTTTGTGTCCGTCAACTCATTGGCTTACATTTGTTGTTCGGAAAATAATTGTTATATAATATGCATGTTTCAGGTGGTTACATGAAGTCCACTGCCAGAATCATAGCGAATTCGATTGCAAATCTCTCAAGGAAAAAGTTGATAGACATTGGGAATCCCAAAATTTGACGACTTGGAATTTGGAAATTTCGAGTAAGTCCAGTCGCTGTGTGGGTTGGGATTCTGGAATCTCATGTCTTTTATTTTACTTTTATCACTTGTATATTTGTAATTATTTGTAGGCAGATGAAATAAATAGAGGTAGTGTGTACTGCAAAATGTATGATGTAGAAGAAACAAGACTGAGTGATGGGTGTTGTATGTATGTAACAACAGTTCTAGTAGCACTTCATCTGTTATGTAGGAGTAATTTCGACGTCGTTTACAGCTCTTTGTACCGTCGTTTTCTTTTCTTAACTTCTTAAGCCGTTTAACCATACAAAGGCTAATCTCCATTTGAGACTTGATCACATGTTAAAAGTTCTTACATATCTTCATGGGTGTCTTCCTACTCACGCCTTGAGTGCATCTCATCTATTCTATCTACTTATTTACTATTTAGTCTTTACTCTTTGTTCCCTCTCTTCTAACTTCAAGTTCAGTAATCTTATTATTTTTTTCTATCCTAATGAGGTTACATAAATGAGATTGAAAATTTGCAGTTGACACCATTAAGCAGTTTAACCACACATATGTTGATCTCCATTTGAGCCTTGGCCACAGGTTAGAATTATCACCTCTTCTGGTTAGTTGAGCGGGGATCAAACTCGAGAGATCTTTTCACTCACGCTACTCATCTGTTCTACCTACTTATTTAGTCTTAACTATTTGTTCGCACACTCCGCTCTAACATTTATTCATTCATTTAAGGTTCACTAACACATAAGATTACTAATTACTTTTGGCTTCTTTGCCAAATATTGTACATCTTGCAAGAGTTTAACATTAAAAATAAATATTATGAGTTAAAATGAGAGAAATAAACTTGATAAAAATCAAATAATTGTACTTTTCTTATGAAAAGGTGAATGAATTGGTAGATTGAAAACATAACATAAAAGAGACTCTTCCCTAGTTGTGAACTCTTGCATTTTGTTGCAAGCTAGGGTTTTAGGTTTTCTTCATTGTGGTGCGGCGCTATTTCGCTAGTTGGAAACGCTCTCATTGGTTCATGCAAACCTAATCCACCATTGTCCACCTCGTGCCTTTTTTGGCATCGTTTCAACTTCTCTATCTGCACTAGTATGTTTGCGTTTCAAGAGGGCAGTCGACTGGCGGAAGAAACTCGCAAGAGCTATTTGTACCTCCTCTTTAAGCAAAAATATATTGGAAACAAAGAGCGAAAACTGTTTAGCTCTCTCAAGGGGACGCAAACACAACATTTTTTCATCAGTCAGGTTTAGGTATGGGTCTCGGGCGGCTCAGGTATTCTGGAAGACTTGGCTAGACGTTTCAAGAAACAATTCCGTTATTGCACAGACCAAAGAATGTGACACTGCTATCACTCATGTAAAGCTGAATGATGGGCAGTTTAAATCAACATATATCAGGGATTAGCCAAAAACATTCACTGATCTAACATCACACATACACAGTTGTCAATGTGGCTATTAAGGTTAGTTTAGCAGATAAACATGTCTCGCATTAAGTTTTCATTCAATTCAGACGATGAAATCGAAAACAAAATAATATCCCCAAAATTTTATCAAATCTAATAGCAGCATGTGAAAGAATAACATACATCTTGGCCTTTGGCATCAAATACTCCCCACCGCAGACCATCCGATTAAGATCTAAAGCTAAGAATTCGAATTTTTGGTCGAAATGATTTAATCTAAACTCGACTCACTACAAGTATAGTAGGGTCATGGGATTGACACATAGAAAGTACAAAATTTCCGACTTGATCTTTCGTGACAAACAAGTTCCGACCCACAAATTAATGAGATGTTTTGTGTGACCCAAAACTCAAAATGCGGACCTGCTGCAGTAATAATCTTTCTTTAAAAATAGTAAAAATAGAACATCTGTGACTCATCGAGTCTCAAGTAATAATAGTGCAACGAGCCCTGTTATGTAATGTATGTATCTGAAGATGCTTGCACAATTACAGGTTGTAGGCCAAGGTTTTCCACAACAATTACAACACTGCAACATTTTGTATAAGAAACTAAACTTAGATGGATCCTACCAATTTATCTTCCAACAAACTATGCAACTTCAAAATCTTAGCATCCATTAGATGCACTTGTGCGCACAAAGCACTATGAAAAAGATTAAACCAACAACCCAGCTTTTTTCTCTGGCTAGTTTTTAATGCACCAAACGGAATGAAATACTAGCATATCATGATGGTAATCCTTTTTCCCAACAGTTATCTTAGGCTTTTAAGATGGCCAAAACAGATAATAGTAATATAGCTTTCTGACCTCACAAAAATTCTGATCACCATCTTGCCAATCAATCATCTTCTATACAAATACTTTGAGAGCGGGAATTTTAGGCTCCGTGCTACCTGTAATAAACCAATATAAGCAATTACATAAAGTTACCACCTTTAAGAGAACTAAACTATCTCGCACTTGGAGAAAAATTAAAAGAATTCAACTTCTGCTAGCCTAAATGTTACCTTTGAGGCCATCTCTTCTGAAATTGTAGATCGGTATCGAGTTGAACCCTCTAATGGGCAGCTTCCTCCTTTGACAACAAAATTAGCATTGCAGAGACTAGATAATTGCAAGAGAACATCAGACATGAGTCCACTATTTCCGCCTATAACGTCTAACCCATTTTTTTCTTGATCCTCTTCATCAAGTGAGAGTTCTGCTACAGATGTGATACACTGGAATATGGCTAACAACCTTTCTAACGGGAAAGTTCCAGGTCCTTTCATCATTAATTCTTGTTCAGCAGTTTCCTTCTGATCCTTTGACTTTTCAGAGGGCCTGAGAAAAAGAAAATTAATCCAAAAGATGCATGGAACAAATCAGAGGTCGAGTCGATGAGGCAAAAATAAAGCCTCAAAGAAAGGACCAATTTTACCTTCTAATAAAAAACACTGGCATTCTGTTAATTTCATCAACAATAGTAAATTCATGCTAAACTATCGCAACAAGGGGAATCTGTACACGACCAAGCAAGTGAATGATAAAATTGCTGCAAGAGACTAAGAGGTACAAGCTTATTAACTCTGCAAGCAGCTTGGTCACATTCAATGAGACATTAGTATGGAAAACATCATTAAAAAAACACGGGCTATGAAGTAAACCGTTTGCTTTAGGTTTTATTTGATACATGGGATATGTGATACACGTGCTAGTTTCATGAGATTAAATGACGAGTGTATATGATAATAGAAGTCAAACAATAAAATATACTGATCTTTAAAAAATGGTGCAGGTGACTAGTAGATTATCAGCATGAAAGATTACCAATTGATTTTTTCCACTATCCGGTGTTTATATAATAAAAATTGAAGGGCAGAATATCACTAAACTTACTTTCTTTTTCTTTTCCGACTATCAGCACCACCCCCAGTTGAATCAAACATTGATGCATCAAGGGTAGCTGGGTTTCTTGAAGCGAGGAATGCAGAAATAAGAAGATACTTTGCAGAGGTAGACATGTGGAAATCTAATATGTCAAAATCTTCACATGTGCCAGATTTTCTTGCAACTTTTCGCTTCACATCCTTGTTGTTTTGGACATCAGGGGAAGGCTGAGATGGAACCTTAAATATCTCATTCAAATAAGGGGCCACATGTGGCTGAATATGAGTAAACAACCTTCTCTTCATATCCTCATTAGGAGCAATTCCCAAATCACTTAAAGGCTCGCAGTATATCTTAAATAATGGTGAAAAAACAGTAGATAATTCATCCACCCGTCTGGAAATTCTACAGAATGGCCTCAATACGACACTGTTCAACAAGAAAAAGAAATGCATCCCTCTATTAAATCCTCCAAAATTTAACTAAATGAACTAATGCAACACTGTTCAATAACAAGAACAAAAAAGCATTCATATAGCAAATCACAAAATAAAAATTGAGCAAAAGGGAACCACTAAGAAAGTAACTAATAAACTTACTCAAGAAAAGAGGAATACAGCTTCGGGTTTGCTTGGTTCCTCATGAAGATTTGACGAAGATCATCTTGTGTGTATTTTGGAAAATAAATAGGAATAGGCTCAAAGAATCCTGTATTTGTATAATATGTATCGGGCGAAGCGTTACTAATAAAGATCAAGCCCACCTCAGGTGTCTTCAATATATCATAAAGATTAAACAGAAAATGTATGATGCTTGAACTTTTGTCCCACCCTCGAACAAGCTCCAAATTGTCAAATACCAAATAGACCATACTACCATTAACCTGTCCAACTGACTTCTTCTGTTTCCCCAAGTTTCCTTTTAGCTTATCCCTAACATTAGCCAAAGCTTCACGAAGAAAATTTACAAAATCAGATGGCTTCTCACAGCGCTTTACACTTGAAAACCCATTTTCTGAACTCTTCGTGTGAAGCATAAGTTGATTCAAGATAGATTCAAACAAGACCCTAGGATTGTAACAAGTACGACAACTAGAATAAATTAAAGGACGATTTAGATGTCTAAATATCTGCAGAATTATACGTGTTTTTCCTGTCGAAGCACCACCATACATTAAAAGTGGAAGCAATGGAGAATTCAAGGAACCCAAGAGACGCACAAGCTCAAGAATCTGTGAGCGTCTACCCGGAAAACTAGATAAAAGGTCATCCAAGCTAATAGGTTCTTGCCCAAACACAAGGTCATTGATTGTTGGAGTGTACGATTCACACTTTTTTGCTGTTTCAACTACATTGTTCACTCCAGCAGCAGCAGCAGCAGACCTCGTTCTTCTGGTAACTTGGGGACTTTCCTCATTACCCGATTCACCATTAACTGCTGGAGTGTACGGATAACTCTTTTTTGCTGTTTCCGCTGCATTGTTTACTCCGGTTGCAATAGATCTGGTCCTTCTTTTGGTAACTTGTGGGCTTCCCTCTATACTTAATTCTCCATTGACTGCTGGAGTGTATGGATAACTCTTTCTCGCTGTTTCATCTTCATTGTTCACTCCGGAGGCAATAGATCTAGCAGTTCTTCTGGTATCTTGTGGGTTTTCCTCTTGACCAATTTCTAGATTGACTGTTGGGGTGTACATATCACGCTTTTTTGATGTTTCACCTACATTTTTCACTCCGGCAGAGGTAGGCCTGTTTGATCTTCTGTTAACTTGTGGACTTTCCTCTTGACCCATTTCTACATTGACTGTTGGAGGGTCCAAATCACGCTTTTTTGATGTTTCACCTACATTTTTCACTCCAGCAGAGGTAGACCTGGTTGATCTTCTGGTAACTTGTGGGCTCTCCTCTTTGCCCATTTCTTCAGATATGTGAGACATCCATATGTCCTAGCCAACAAAACCAAAGCTTAATCTGTGAACAAAACATACATTGAAACAAAAAGGCACGCATAAAAAACAAGCATAGCAGCAAAATCACAGAACGAAAAACATTAGCTGAAAGGAGCAAATACAGCCTACAGGAATACAAACTAAAAAAATAATAGCTACCAGGTAATGAATACTCAAAGAGGACCCAGAGTCTCAGCCAAGCCATTACAGTGGTAAAACAAAATAACTCAGTCACATTATATTTTTTACCATAATTGTACAGTAAACATGAACTTTCATTCTTTCATCTGTTCCTAGAGGTACTAAATATTCATAGAAGTTCAAGTTTCATTGTGTCAACTTTGAACATACAAAACAAAGCTACACAGTGAGTCACAAAATAATTTATTGTTTTCACTGTTCCAAAAAAATATAGTTTAGAACTAAAGGGGTAACTACGGATGACACCAACTATTGGAGCGTCCCATAACACAAAACAACAATTTTATTTCCAAAACAGATTACAACACTCTGTCTTCACTCCGTTCGTAATTGACTAACGGTGTGAACTTATCAAATAAAATGACATAATCACCATTAGATATAAAACAAAATTAAATAAAGGCCTATGAAGATTCTGGTGCCAGAAAATTCATACTAATTTAATAATGTTGAGTCGTCTAAGCCTTTAGATAGGTATTACTAGACAATATGAATCGTGTCTCCATCTGTCATTCATATATCCACTTCATGTCAGAAAATGGCATTGTTACCTCGGATTTGCATTTTGTGCCTATCATCTCTAATTTGCTATTTGGGTCTATATTTATTTTAAATTTGTATAGAGGTATTTAAGCATGAAATTTCTCCACATTGTTGCTCTGGTTCAAGGAAGGGAAAAATCAAGTTTCAAACTAAAACTTCAATAACCCAAATAACTAACCCTTAACACAATCAAATTTTCGCTCAAAATACAAAAACAACATTGGATAGAACAAAATATCTTATAATGTTTAGAATCCAATTTAAAAATTGGAATCACAATTAAAACCCTAACACAACCAAAATAACAACAAAATTGAAACCACAAGAAATCTTATATCTGAGTACTGAAACCCTAAAACTAATTTAGAATTTAAACTCAAAACCTGTTTGATTTAGGGTCGCCAGCCGGCGTCAACGACGGCGAAGAGACTGAGGGAGGTGGCTGCTGGACCTGGTTTTGGTCCGACGAGATGTGGTGGTTGAGTAAGGTGGCTTCTGCTATGAAGTATTGAAGTGAGTGTCATGGAGCAAGGTGGAGACAACGTCTCCTGAACAAAACAAGAAAGAACAAACACAATAAAAATGGGCTAACACAAAAACAAACCAACTGGCCCATAAGCCCAACTAAGGAATTATAATACAAATATGAAAACCAAATGTAAGAGAAATTTTCCATACGGGTAAAATTTTGACATAGAAAATTTTTGGGTTTAAAATTGATTTCGATTTCGATTTCATGATGATCCAATGATAAAGTTATGTTAATATCACCGGAAGCTTTGGGGGACGCTTATTAGTCGAGGAACGACGTTCGGCGAAATATATGAACCACGTGCCTCTAGGTTCTTTAAATTCGATAGGTGATGTAGCTACCGAGATCAATGCAGTCTGACTCTTTTTGAAAATTACAAACCCTTTTTTTTCTTCGTCATCTGACTTTTCGTCTTTCTTTTGTTCTGATTTAAAGGTCGCAAGTCTATAAAGAAGAACCACATTGTTTAAAGGTGCCCTTCCTCGTCAACCCTTTGTTCTGCTGCTGTTTTCGTGAATTTATGGTTATACCAAAAAGCTAAATCGGGTGTCTGCAAAATGTATGATTATATTGCTGAAAAAAGTTATAGCATAAATGCAGTGTTTAATGAGAGTGATAGGTGGAACGGGAATGAGTTAGAGACATCCATCGGTGAACCAGAAGAAGATGATCAACAACTAAAAATGAAAGTCGAACCAAAGAGGGGTTGTTGTCCCGTTCTAGGATATCATAAGCTTTTTTTGCGGAGAAAATGAGTTTGGCTTCAGAGGGATCGGCCCATCGAAGCCTATCTTCTATATTACACTATTTGGCAATGGAAATTCTCAAAATTTGGTCTGCGACGGCTTGGGGGAAGGACTCATAGATCAGATTTTGGTTCCAAGATCTGAGGGTTAACTTTGTCATCCTCCAGAAGAGAATTTTGGGTTATCGTAGGTGATAACATTGGTTCCAACCCATTTATCTTGGAAGATACGGATGGTGCTTCCATTTCCCACTTGCCAAGACTTTCCCAAATCCAAGAATTTGGACTTTTGATTTTTGAGTTCCAAATAGAATTGTTGACACCATATTTCCCCGTCAGAAATGTAGTTCATGTGCACGCACTAAAGTACATAACAATTAGAAAATATAGATGCATGTGCACGCACTAAAGAAAGCTCGTAAAGTAGTGAAATGAAACTCAATTTTGTATCTAAACTTTTGTTTTAAACTTAAAACTAATTTTTAAGTTTTGTTTACCTTAAATAAAGTTCATGCGTTTTCAAATTTTGAACTTATCTCAAATTGGTTCATGACTATTTTATGATTCATGAACTCTGTTTATTATAAAATAGTTCATGAACTTTTATATTTAAACCCAAATTGATTCATGTCGTCAACACCAATTTTTTGTTAAAAATGACGAAGTAACAAAAATATAATATTTAGAAAATAAAATTTGAATAATTGTTGATGATGTGCCTGTTTTGACCGGGGTCAAAAGCAAACACACTGGGGGGATGATGTGCTGGAGCTTCTTGTCCACATGTGTTAGGGAACCTAAGTCCAAGTCTTTTGTTAGCCAAGGAACCTAAAAATGCTCTAAGTCTGAAGGGGGTGAG
>JAYMTH010002217.1:0-12992 GCA_036897465.1 Pelargonium australe
GCAGGAGACAGGCTGTTAAATCAAAGTTCTAGATGGGTTTTCTGATTCAGAGGATCGCATCATTTTGATATCTGGTCCAGCTGTATGTCTTTCAAATTATTAATTGCATATTCATTGTCTTAGTAATTTAATATATTATTGCAAGTTCGTTATGTGAAATCCTAATAATATAAACTATTGCAGCATCCCGATGAGAGGGTGTCAGCTGGACAAGATGCAATTCTTCGTGTGCAGACCAGGATTGTGAGAGCTATACCAGATAGTAAGGAGAAGACTGTGACAGCAAGGCTCCTCGTTTCTTCCAGCCAAATTGGTTGTCTTCTTGGCAAGGGTGGTGCCGTCATTGCTGAAATGAGGAAATCATCTGGGGCTCATATTCGGCTATTGGGGAAGGATCAGATTCCAAAGTGTGCTTCTGAAAATGAGGAAGTAGTTCAGGTTTATTTTCATTTGAGTTTCAGTTAAATATATTTGGGGTATATTTAGCTGAAACTGCTAGCACTTAAGTTTCTTGGTTTTTGAAGTAATATATATCATATATGCAAATGTGGCCAACTTGTGATGAATGCCACATGACATTTTGCCATTATATTTATGTAGTCATATATATTGACTTAATTATTTTTGAACGTTTTAGTACGTACTGATCTAATTATATATGCTGTCTCTTCACTGACAGATAAATGGAGAATATGAAACAGTCCAAGAAGCTCTTTTTCAGATAACTGATAGGTTACGGTATCATTTCTTTCGTGATGCCTTTCCCTCAATCAACCATCCTTCTGCCTTTCCAGATCATGGTCCTCCATTCCATATGGGAAGGAGGGAACTCTCGCCTGCAGGAATGTATTCAAATTTAGGCCCGTCATTTCACAAATTTGATGCTGTTGGTGGCCGACCTCCACTTGGTGGTTTTTATCCTCATGATGACCATCCTCCTTTTATGCATCATAGACCAGGCCTGCCCCCTCACTTATCCGAAAGAAGACCATGGGGTCCTCAGGTATCAAACCAAACTAATTGATGCGTTTTCTTGACTGTTTCAAATACTTAGGTTAATGTGTAATTTAAGATGAAATGTCTGTAATTGCACTATGATTTGATTGAAGAAGCAAATTCTGCATCTCTGATACTGTTACATACCAAAGCAATTTATGCAATGACTCTTCTAATTACATCGTATTTTTGAACCGGCTTGAAGGGACTATTTGAAGGAAGTGGACCAATGGGTCTGCCAGACTTTACAGGTCCCCAAAGAAGATTTGCAGGATTTGGAGGGTATGTGTATGTATAATTTGATTTATGTATATTCAAGAATACTGTAGAAGTTGTTCAAAGTTTTGTTTAATCGGAGACTTGGCTATCGAATTCACAATTTCTGGTAGTAGAGGAACAGAATATCATGTGTTTCGGTAAAGAAAGTTACTATTATATTGATGTTTGGAAGAGCTACCTCTATCTTGTACCATAATAAGTTAATAACTACTTAGACTTTTTCTTCTTCCGTCTCCATTTAGGTTTTTGGAGATGGGTCGTACGTAGTGAGCCTGGCTTACAGCCCAAAGAGAGTTTAGGAACCTTAAATAAAAGAAGATCAAGTGTAGGATAGCTCTGATGTGATGATTATCTTATCCACAATGTTTTTCCATGCAGAGGAAGCCAACAAGCTATTATTACTAGTACTACTGTTGAAGTCATTGTTCCTCGTTCTATTGTTCCAGTACTTTATGGAGACGATGGTGGATGTTTGAATCAAATCCGTCTGGTACACTCTTCTCGGTGAGTCTCTTTCATATGCTTTTTCTTTTTTAGATATATGCACACTATTTATTTGATTTTAGCAATAGAAGAAATTGATGATGAAAATCTCCTATGCATAGGGAAGAACAAGTGAGGATTGATGTTAAAATAACTATTTTTATAGACCTCACCAATTAGAATGAAATTTAATTATGAAAGTATTTTAGTGTTGTGCCTCAATTAAACCACTGGCCACTACATCAGCTGCTCAAGTAAACCATGAATACATGCAATTGCATGCTTGCCATCCAGACAAATTTACACAGATGTCCTAGAATATTAATATTTTTGGTTAATTGCTTTTTTAAAGAATTAGTTGACCATAGACAGCTTACTGATTGCAATATGATTAATCCCGTTTTAGATCTCTGACGCCAAAATCACCATCACTGAGCCAAAACCTGGAGCAGCTGAAACTGTGATTATAATATCTGGGACACCTGAACAGACCCATGCTGCTCAGAGTCTTATTCAAGCATTTGTGATGAGTGAGACAGAGTCTACCTGATCACTTTGCTAAGGTAGTATCTTTCCCTTCTATTTGGCCATTATAATCGAGCATCCTCATATTAATCCACGCAACAATTATACATTTTTTTTATTACTAGAGTTAATTTGTGCTTTACTATTTTGAGAATGAATTGATTTTCCTTGTGCTTAACATGTGGTAAAAACTTGATGCCTCAGACAAGATCGTGATAATTGAAGATTGCAAGAACTCAAATTATGCGCCTTCATATGGAACTGCTTGGTGTTACTTAGGAAAAGACCTCAAACTTTTTGGATTTGGCTGTCCATGCATGGAATGCATTCCTGTTTAGGTTCAAAGATTTATACGAGTTCTAGAATTGTAATCCATTTTTATTTATATATTTGAGTCGAGGATAGTCTTTTAATCAATTGCATTAAAAAAAAAAAAAAAACATTTCCATACTTGTTTTAAGGTGTCTGGTTGTGAACTTTACCTCATTATAGATGATTTTTTTTTTTATGTTACAATTCCCCTGCTCGTTATTGATTAGCTTAATTGCGAGTAGATATGCATATATGTGATTTTCCCACGTAACTCGAACCATAACGTATTAATATTGAGAATCACCCTCCCATTTTATTATAGTTCTTTTGTCCTTGGAAGTATCTTATATGTTTTGGTCCTATTGGGGAAGACATGGATTAGGTATTGGTGTTCTGACTTTGCTCTAGTCTCTTCCATTACTCTATTTACTTCATTCCGTATTAATATTGAGAATCACCCTCCCATTTTATTATAGTTCTTTAACATTGTCATTGATTGTTTTTTCCCGGGTTGAATATGAAGTGTTTTTTTCCCTATTAACAGCAGGTTATGGTGAAATTTTAGAACAATAGTTGTAGGATGGTAATGATTTGTTCTGGAAAGAAAAGTAGCAAAAATACATCTGATTACTGATTTTATTTGAGAGAACACTGAGCTTGGCACACTATGGACTCAAAACATCTCAATAAGTGGCCTGTAATTGTTACAAATAAAAGAGTTTTTGTTACTAGCTAGGACTTACTTGTACGTACAGTCTTTATTTAGAAATAGTAGATGCTTTTGATAATGAGTTGTTCGTTAGGGTATGCTTATTACTCTTGTGCATTTTGGAAGGGCTTGTAGGACTTGACGTCCGTGTAGAGGCCTTCAATGGATCCAACAGCAGCAACAAATGATACGATGAAGCAAATATAGTTGAGCAATTTCAGCAGTATCCAAGTTGAACAATACTTTGGTAACTTGGTGCGCTTTATGTACATTTCAATGGGGAAGTAGACGGTGAGCGGATAGAAGGCGCCTGCTCCGATGAGTCCCAAGAAATCGTTGAAAAAGGGAAATATCATGGCAAACACGGATGTTACTATCACATATACAGTTCTCCAAACCAACCTGAAGAGGTTGAGATTGTAGACGCCGCATGCTGGAACATTTAGAGGGTACTCGCCTGATATGAACTGGTTATCGGGCCAGCGTTTGCTGCACTTAGTCTCTATAAATCCGAACAAGGGCTGGGCAAACACCTGCATGTGTATGTATGCCATGTTGAGAAAAATGTAACTTCAAACCCGCTACGTACATGTAAAAGTACTGGATATATGCTACCTGGTAGGCACCAATTAGATGGACAGCTATGCAGATATTAGCTATGTCGATTAGCCAAAAGGGATCGTAAAATCCAAACCCGGTTAGAAAGTTTCCGGGAGCATTGTTGCCAAAGGCTGCATAACCAGCACATCCACAGAGAACATAGAAAGTGGTAGTGACTACAACGCCCGAGGCGGTTGCCTTCTTCATAGATTCGTTCTCCGGGGGGCTTGATTTCAGTGTATCCTGCAATCACTTGGATCCAAATACATGAGTTTGTGCATTTGTTGTGTAACTAGATGTTCTTTAAACCAAAAGTTATTTGCCAATGCCATGATTTTGTGAAAGGCGCAATAGTTATTACATGTCTTTAAGCATAAATATGTATGTGCTCTTCAGGTTGTGGGAGAAAATTCCAGTATGGTAGTGTCGGTTTTTTGTTTGCGGGTTGGTGTATGGACTGAGTGACTCATAAGTTGACTAGTTCCTGAGTCTCGTTGTCATATATGTTTGGGTTGGTTGGTTTTCAAGCCCTCAGTTTATATCGTCTGTATCGTTTGCTTTAGCTTTTTGCGCTAAAAATAAGTTTGCTTATGTTCTTGCCTGTATCTCAACGAGTACGGTAGAGAAAGCATAGGAAAAGGCAATGTCCCCAATGGCTTGGAATGACCTCCAAATCTTCTGCGGTTGTGTCACATCCACTCCAACCTTCGTGCCTGTTATGCTCGTCGGTCCATCAGGCGAATCTACAAACCAATATCGTTCATTTATCAGATGAAGTCGCAACCCGGAGCCCTAAATATAGAAGGTAGAACCGCAGCATTACATCTCGCTTACCGAAAACTTTAGCTACGGAGAGTCCAAGGCCTATGGCAGCATAAGCAAAAGACATAACAGCAGCTATAACAGAGAGAAATGAAACATTTGCAAAGTCTGGTATTTGGCTAAGGACCAGCTGTATGCAGGCAAATAGGATCATGTAGGGAGTGGTTGACACACTGCATTCTGCCGAATGGCCGAGTTTGTGGAAGCAGTTCGATCTTTTAATGGCCCTGGTTCATGAACACGAACACGAACGAAACAAAATTAACAAAACAAACCACGAACGTTCATCAAAATCATCGAAGGATCGGTTGCTTACACCATGCTAATAGATGCAGTGATGGTGTAACCAATGGTAATCCCCACAAGATTTGCATACTGAGCTAACCCGCATAGCTGAACTTTCCGGCCTCCTGCAAGAACCAACTAAATACGCGTTATTAACAGATTTGCATATCCGGCGATCGAGTAGACGAATTAGTTAAACAAATGACCTAAATGTGATTTGACAACATCCATGTATGTGTAGTTTCTTTTCCCGGTGATCGGGTCAGGAGCACGGTAACAATCCGCGAGAAGCGTGGAAGTGAAGTAGGTGATCATGGCGAAGATTAGAAGAACTGAGGGTCCTGCTGCCCATCCCAGCTGTGCTATGGCCCAAGACAGAGACAATACACCAGAGCCAATCACAGCAGTGATGATATGGGCACTAGCTGTGAGCCAAGTTCCTAGTAACCAAAAACACCACATTAGTTAGATATTAGATTGCTTTGCTTCTCTTGAGGTCGCAGGTTCGAGACTGTTGTTACACTTGCTGATAGAACAAAAAGCTAGATATTAGATTGATGGGAAGATATACATGTATGAGTAGAGATATATACCAGTTCGTCTTGGTCGACCATCATCATCAAATTCGTCGTTGTCTCCGGCCTCCTCGCACAGGTAAGGATGCTCAACTTGGAAAGATTTGGACATGTTTCTTTATACCTTGCGTTCTGTTTCTCTGTTATGGAAGCAAGTTAGTGATGACAATGGTGTATGAACAGTTGAACAAGATAGAGAAACTCTTAAAGAGAGTGAGTTGATAAGAGCTAGTAGCGGAACTAGGGGTGGGCCGTAGTAGGCAAAACCCTACTCAGCTTTATAAATAGCATATTATATACACTATCTGTTAAAAAATTTAAGGAGAAGGTAATTAGTGCTGTATTTTTACTTTTTCGTCCCATGGATATGTGTTCTAAGAAGCTCAAGGGATACTGGCTAATTTAGTATAGTATATTTTTAATAATTCATGCATAACTAAATTTCTTAAAAAAAAAGAAACAAGACACTTGTTTTGGGACAAAAATCTAACTCAAATAAGACGAAAATCTATATATTTGTCGCTTCCGGACCTCTGACCTATGTGGCATCAACGTCCTTTGGAATACAACCACTCTTCCTCATTCGTCTCGAATGTTCATAAGATCCTCGAGGTTTCAACACCTTCGATACCATGGAAAAGCTTTTCTTGTATTATTTTGATGGTTTTACTTTTTTGGTGTTTGTACTTTGTTTCTCTCTTCCGAAATTATAATAAAAGTATTTTGCTGATAAAAAACAAAAAGTTTAAATAGGACATTTATTTATTTTGAGACGGATATATAAAAGACATTTATTTTGTGCTGAATTGTTGACAGCCATTCCTATTCATGGTAATGAAGTATAAAAATTCAATACTAAATAAGCATTTCATATTTAACCTTTAGAGACCAAAATGCTCTGCCATCCAAGTGTTCTAATTGCAACCATTGTGCTATTGGGTCTCTCTCTCTCTCACACACATTTTTGCTTTAGCTAAACAGCTAATTAGTTGGTTTCTTTCAGTTTTCTTACATTGAAACCAGAAGAGACCACATAAATAATAAGCTTAAACCTTACCTGGATCTTTTTCTCTTCAAAGTTCCAAACAAGAGGTTGTGATCAAATAGGTTGACAAGTATGAATTGGCCACCCAATTAAGCAGCAGTCTTCAATTTGGAGATTTTGTATCTTTATTCTCTCTTAGACAAATTGACAAACACCTTGCATGCAATGCAAAAAACTCCCAATTTCCTTTATGTACCAGACCAACTAGAGAAGATGCCCAAAGAAAACATAAAAGTAGTAAATTTACAGAGACAAAAATGGAGGAGTATGGGTTAAAAAAGTTGGGATGAGTATGTTAGTGGTGAAGACATGTTGGAAATGAAAACAAATGAATGTGGATGGTGAAGATTTTGTAAAAGTGGTGGGGGTTATGAGGAAGAAGAAGATTAAATGTTGAGTTAGGAGAGATGGATTAAATATATAAGAAAGAAAGAGATTTTCACCACAAAAAGAGGGAGAAAGTTGAGGAGAAAATTCAGCAAGGAGATTAGTGAGTGTGGAAATCAACCTTAAAAAGGTAGGGAAATGGAAGATTGATACTTGCCATTTTATCACCAATCAAAATTAGTCTCTTACTATAAAAGAAGCTTGTATCACTTTTCATTCCTAAAAATAAGTAGCATCAAAGTATCACACACATGTCATTGTCACTCCTTAATACTAAAATCATTTTTGGAGTATTTTTAGCAGTCAACTTGAGTCATAACATTACTTTTTATGATTTTGATTAGCTTAAAAACATGTCCCTTTTGAGTTCAAAAAATAGAGCAAGAAAGTTTGAAGTACATTCTTTAAAATTAAGGATTCGTTTTCTCTTTAAAACTAGTTTTTAACATTAGTTAAGTTAAAGTAGGTTGACTCGGGTTTCTCTTTTTATCTCTCTATTGTTTTGAGAATCGAGTAGATTTTATATTGTTACGGCTGCTCTTGATTCTCAGACATGCGACAATCTCTTGGGTTTGAAAATAAAAAATTATGGCCTCTCTCGCTAAGACAATGAGTTATTACTTTGATAACAAGTTAATGTGTTATTAGGGTTTGCAGAGTGGATGCAACGTAGTTTTGGGTTAGTTTTTTTATTGGTTGTGCGAAGGGAAGTAGGAGACAGTTATAGGGAATAGGAATGTGGTGCTTTGGTCGGAGCACTCAGATCAGCTTTCGAGTTTGTTGTTGAATCAGATAGTAGACTCGGTGGTGGCGAAAGATGGTTAACAGAGCTCTTCACGCAGTCACCTTAAGCTTCAAGTGCAATCGTTGTAAGTTATTCGTGTTTATGGGGAGGATTCTAATGCATTTGATTTGATTATTCAAGGTGTTTTGGCCATTGTGTCCGACCCAGTTTGGTAGTGTCAGTTTTTTGTTTGCACGTTGGTTAGCGAACTGAGTGACTTATGAGTTTGTTAAGTATTCAGTCTCTTTGTTATGTACCGATTTAAAAATAATAAATAATAATTTATTATGTAAACTAAACTACAAAGCCTAAATGAAAAGAGGTATGACTCCTCGGTGTGAGGTACCCTAGGGTTAGGGTTGTGTTGCTGTTTCTGCCCTTTTTTTTCAAGTGATAGTGAGTTGGCGGTTAGCGTGAGGTGCTTTCCTGCGTCAAGGGAGTGGTCTGGTGCGGTAGAGGGGTCGTTTTCCCCCGTGGTTGTGCTGCGATGCTTGTGGTAGACGAGGGCTTTTGGGACTCGATCGAGTTGGGGGTTCTTCTCCAATCGGCGGCGTAGGTTGGGAGGGTTTCGGTGAAGCTTCTGGTCGAGTGGCGTGGGCTCTGGTTCCTGCGGGGTTGTTGTGGTAGAGCGAGTCCAGTGTTGCGTCAGACATTTTTCGGCCGGTGGGTTTCGTTTTTTTCACCATCGGCGGGTGGTGGATTACTAGGGGTCTGGGCAACTCTAGATCGCGTATGGGCAGCAATGGGTTTAGGGCATTGACATCATCTTTGGTGTTTGCGGCTATGCCAGAGTTCAACACATGTTCGCAAAGAGGTGTAGTGGTAGGTGGTGGTGGCTCTCACGATAAGATCAGGTTGCGGGGTCGTCAAGTCTATTGGGGTCTGATTCAGCTTGTGATGATGCAGGTCCGGATATGGTAGGACAGGCTGGGGGGGAGGGCTTGCCTAGTGCCCCCGGTTTGGTTATTGGGTAACTCCTAGTTTCAATGGAGATTTTACTCTGTATAGCTGTTTGTGATTAACATCGAAACGTATTTTTTTCATGTAGTTTATTTCTTGTTTAGCTTTGGTTACAGTGGGTTTGGCTTTGGTTCTTTGTTTTTGAGTCTAGTTTGTTTTGTTTTTGCTTAAGTTATATCGATGCGTTGTCTCAAATAGTTAGATCATTTTTAGATATTGTTGGATTTGAGGGGTGGGCTTAACTCTGTCAATTCGAATTCATATTGTACTAAGATATTTTTTATTTAATAAAAGGTTCCTACTTTCCGCTTAAAAAAAATCAGATTTGGAGATCAACCGGGTCAAAAGCCATGTGGTGGATATGAATTATGATTGCAAAAGAGTATAAAGAAATAGTGGGGTTGTGTAATGGGTACTATATATGTCTATGGTTGAGTGTACCAAGATGGGGCCAGACTTTTCTTTGGCAGTTAGAAAATTTAATAATTATAAAAAGAGGAATGAAATAGATCTTTGAGGATATGCCATTGCCAGCAACAGAAGGACATTCAATAAATTAGTGATTTGCAGATCAGTAGATGAGTGAGTGAATATTGTAAGCTTAAGATGAAGATGGAAGCAAGCATAGTTCCCACATTACTCTATATAGATTGGGCCCTCTTACCATGTATATTTTTTCTTTATTGTCTCTCTATTTATACCTTACAAATTATGCATTACAGATTATAATTTTAAAAATGCCAGATACACATGCACTGAAGTGCTAAATTTTTTTATAACAAGATGACAACTTGCATGGACCTGATCTCATCCCTACCCCCTTGTATGCTTTCAAGTTTCATGACAAATTTAATTAGCAACGTGACATCATACTTAAAGTAATAATGTTTCTTACTTTTCAAATGGAGCGTCATCTTAAACCTCACCCACAAATCTTACCTCATACCGCGGACAATAAGGCTTGAACTTGAGAGTTTAGAGGGAATCTAAAATATTTTAACCACTAGGCCCAACATGTCACGGTGATCTCTAATGTTATTTTTTTCTTCTTAGAGAAGGAACAGAATCGAAAGTATATATCAACCTATATAATTCAACTTTCTGGTTGTAAACATGGTCGGATTTTTATTAAAAGAAACTCTTAACTTAATTTTAGGATTTATTATGCGACTTTCAGTGGTGGTCGATTTCAGGGTTCGTCTCGAAATCAATCCAAGAGCTTTAGTAACAATGCACATCACTCCTTACCAATAAACGGAGCCCTTCAGTTTGGCCTGAATTATGCTACATAAGTTTCGGATTCATTTGATTGTCTTGCAACCAAAAGTTTTCCCTGGGATACTTAAAAACCAACCAACAAGCTAAGAAAATGACAAACCCATTCGGTTTATTTTATTGAACAAATAAAGTCTTAATATATACAAGCTGCCACCCATAATTTAGGGCGATAAAAGGGAAATCAAATAATTGACAAAACAATTATAGAAAGTGATGAAGATATTATGGCTAAATTAGTGATTCTAATAATGATACTTGAATACTGGTCCTCAAGTTGGCGCGTGAAGAGTAGAAATGTCCAATTTTTCAAGTAACTAGTAAAAGTGATTCCAACCAAGTGTCTTATTAAATATACTGGCCAACTGAAGTTTGATGGAAATTGTTCGAGGTATGAGAGTCAGTTTTTGTAATTACTCACAAACAAATTGACAGTTTATATCAATGTGCTTGGTGCATTCGTGGAAAATCAAATTGGGATAGCAATGTGGAGAGCTCCTTGCTCGTCACAACATAAAGAGACGGAATCAATTTTTGGAACTCGCAAGTCATGCAAGAGTCGTCGTAACCAAATAACCTCTTTGCTTGTGATGTCAATGGCTCGATACTCGACTTCAGCGGGAGAGTATGAGACAACTAATTGTTTCTTGGACCACCAAGAAATGGGCGATAAACTAAGAAAATGTTATGTAACTAATAGCGGACTTGTGTCTGTTAAGGATGTCTTGTCCAGGATTAGTTTTGAGTTAGTACAACAAATGATAAGCAACATCAAGGTGTAACTGTTTAGGTGCATGCATAAATTGACTCAGAATATGCACTGCATAATTGATATATAGTTGAGTAATGGTGAGATAAAACAATTGTCCCGCAATTCTTTTGTATTGAAATTTAGTACACGGCATATCCATATTTGTTAGTGGTGATGTTGTTGCAAAAGAAAAGATACAATGCAAAAATGTCAAGAGTGTATTTACGTTGACTGAACGCGATACTGATCGATAACTTATCCACTTCAATCTGGAAAAAAAATATTTAAGTTTTTTCAAATCTTTATTTAATGCAAAACTTGGCATCCTAATATTGTTTCAAATATTGTTGGATGGGTGCAAAGTCATAACCAGTAAGAGTCACATCATCCACATAGATGAGAACTACCACCAAAGAGTCATCATTATGGTATGTGAATAGTGAATGATCAACATGAGAATAGATGAATCTAAGAATGTGAGTGATGTTGTGAACTTCTGGTACCAATTTTGAGAAGCCTAACGAATTCCATTGAGAGACTTATGAAGACGACACTCGAGTCTCTCACTATTTACAAAATAACTATGGTATCTTCATATGTACTTCTTCATACAAATTGATATGCAAGAATGTATTATTGATGTCGAGCTGGTGGAGAGAACAATTATGGGTAGAGGCATCTGCTAAGAGACAACGTACAATGACCAACTTAGCAACCAGATCAAATCTTTCATTATAATATATTCCCCTCAAACTAGGTGTAGCCTTTTGAAAACTTCTCGAGCTTTGTAGCGCTCAATGCTACCATCCTTGTTGTATTTGACCATATAGACCCATTTTGCATCAATGGCCCACTTTCCAAGGAACTAAGGAATGAGGCTTCATGTATTATTCTCTTTTATGACGCAATCTCTTTCGCCATGGCTTATTTTTAATGACTATGTCGAACTGGCTGATTATATGTTTTAGGTTGATAGATAGAAGAGACAGCTGCCAAAAAAACAATATGTGATAGAGAATATCTTTTATAAGAAATTTATTGAGGTAAGTGATGTACCTTTGAGTTGGCCAATGGGTGAGAATGATATGAAAATTTGCAAGCTCTATGGTTATTTGGGTTGAGTCTGCACGATTTGAGCCTTATATTTGGGTTTAATCTTTCATGATATTCATTTTGCACATTACAAATTCATGTGCATGCTTTGCGTTTTCTCGAGCTATCCAAACTTTTATGAATTTTTTCATATTCGCAGACGTTACTTGTTAACCGTTCGAGAGAGTTTTTGTGTCGCGTACTGACACACGCTTGTTTGGCATATAATTATGATGTTTTATCACCATATTTACCTTATATTTAACCCGATTTTATTTGTTTAATGTATATTTTCTATTTTTATTAGATTTCATGTTCTTTTTAGTGCTTTTAGTGTTTTCAGGGTTTTCTAGCTTTATTAGGGCAAATGAAGCGAAAGGAAGTGAAAAGAAGCAAGACGAAGTCATTTGAGTAAAATTGTCGTTTTCTGCAATTTGACCTCTTAAGCTTAATATGAAATTTGGAAGTTCTTAATGATCTCATTCTGATTTGATATTTTCACAATATTTGTAGAGGACTACTCAAAATTTCCAGAATGATGTCACTCGCTCAAATCAGAGTTCGTTTGCATGGTCAAAATATTCATTTACTACGAACACAACCTGCAACAGACCCACAAAATGGGTAGTGTCTGAACTGTATTTTCACAATGCTCTCTCCCTATGTGACATAAACCAAGGAACGGGTCATGCATGCCGTGTCGCAGGTCGTTTCAGGCAATTACAAATTTTTTTATTTCACGTTTGTAGCCCGTTTTTGCCTATTTAAAGCCATGTAAACCTTCCAGTTGATATATTCTTTGTATCTCAGCACCATAGCATGTATTATAGCTTTGAATAGGTAATTAGTTTAGTTTTTTTTAAAGAGAGAGAGAGAGAGAGACGCGTGAGAGAGGGAGAGAGGCGTGAGTTCATGAATCACAAGAGGATGGATTGAGAGATCATCCTCACGAATTAATTAAGTGTAACATATTTTTTTTTAGAGTTAAAGGCACCGGAAGTACCCAAACTTTGGGCTGAAACCCAATTTGGTACTTAAACTTTAATTGTACCAGATTTAGTACCCAAACTTTGATTTGGAACCCAATTTAGTACCTACCGTTAATTTATCCG
>JAYMTH010002218.1:0-12987 GCA_036897465.1 Pelargonium australe
GAGGTGCCATGTTGTGCCACTACAAAACCCATTAAAACCCTAGAGCTCTTTCCATTAACAGCTACAAATTTGAAAGAGTAGCTATAAGCTAAAGATAGATCTTTATAAAAATAATTAACCCAACTCAGGTCCCTAGCTAATTAATAATATTATAATAATTAATTAGTTTATATATATTGTACCATATGTATCCAGAAGCCAACTAGCTTGTACTGCAAACAGATCTCTGTAACTTAATTTCTAGCTATATTATCAAGTTTAAAACTTTGAAAAAAAAAATGTCTCTGCAGTGATTTGTCAATTCTCTTGGTTTCTGTAACTATATATTTTTATTCATGAGTGTGTTTTTGTAGCATGAGCTTGAAGAAGAATTGGAAAGATCTTTTTTGTCTAATGAGTAATGTAAGTACTGGACCTACCAGTGCACTACTGTTGTGTATGGTTCCAAATTAGAATTTTTGTTTTTATAATAATATTTATATTCTCATTGGGCTCTCTGAGAATGGTAAGTCCAATTTTGTTTTTTAATAATTGATCATCTTCTTCAAGAAGATGATGATGATGATGGTGGTGATGATCAGCTAGCTTGTCTCCTTGTAGTCAGGTTGTGGAGATAGATATGGTAAGCTTTTGTTTGGTCTTGGAACTTTCACAGAAGTCAAATTGCACAAAACATGAAACTCTCAGATCAGATAGGTCTTGGTGTCTTATTATAGGGCTTTAAGCATCTCATGATTTTACCAAATTAGCACTTGAAATTGAGAACTTGTTGCTCTCAAGTCACCACACAAGAAACAATATTACTGAAGAGCTATCTAGCTAGATTGATGCCACTTCAGTCTTATCATCAGGATCATGTATGTTGTCATTGATTCTCTATTAAAAAATCATTTACTTAGATAAACACTCCACCCATAAACTCGGGTTTAGGGCCGAATTTTGTTTGTTTGTTCAAATGCACAATCGAATCTAACTCACAGTACTTAGTTGTAAGGCAAAATTGCAAGTTTTACATACAAATGAACGACAGAGAGATTCTGTTCAATCAAAATAAGTTAACCCGATTAATTTCATATGGTTCAAATTTCATGTGCCGGCCAGCCCGGCCTCATGTTGAAATATAAATTTTTTAGTTATAATTACTCCCACTTGCCAGTTTGTTAGTAACACATGGTCACTAGTTTTGTCTAGAGCTCACAAATAAAATATCATCTTAGTACTTATAGTCAAACATATAAAAGTTAATTAGATCATATCGATTTTAAGTTGAAATAGTTTCATACCTCCGACGTCCGTTCGGATCCAAATGACCACTTTGTACAGGTATTCGCAACCAACATATTGTAACAAAGGTACACATAAACCCTATAACACATCAACATTGTTATTTATTAAGAAAAGGTAAAAATTCTTAACTTAAGAAAGTGGTAAACCCAATAAATATTTAAATTTATACATATTTTGTTTAATGTTGCTTTTTAGCAAAAACCTTCCTGGTGTGTTTGATCCCAAAAGGAGTGACCTCTCGGTCACACTCATCGGAGCCGTGCCAAACATGTCTCGGAAGGAACCGCCGGAAATAGAAGCTGTCGGAGCTGAGATGCGAGTGCGATCCTTCCAAGACCCGAACTTGGACGAACCCAGGTCGCCAATCGTCGGCTCCGGCCACCTTCAGGTAGAGGTAGCAGATGGGCGAGTTGACGCATTGACCCGTGACTCGGAACTCGTCCACCATGCAAGCTTGAAATGGCCGTCTAGGCACGTCGTCGAGAACCAGTGGCTCCAATGGGTCCACCCTCCTCAGGTGCCTCGAGTTTAGACGGTGCACCAATACGTCGTTAGATTTGGTGTCGCCGAACCTTAGGCTCACGTGGTTCGACGTCTCGGCTCCTTTGGTGCATGACGTTTCCACCGTGATTGCGTACGTGCAATTTCCCTGAAATTTTATAAAATCATAAATATGATGAGTTACGTACATACAGTCATGTTTGTCGAGATGTTTTAGAGTGTTGGACACGTTACACACTTCCACTTAAAAAATAAATCAAGTGTCGTTCAACGTGTATCTAAAGAGTGTTCGGATATCAAAGTATCAATCAGACTAATGATACATATAGTAATGAGAAAAGCAATTCAGACTTTTCGGATTCGGGTTCAAAATGCTTAATCCAAACCTGACTTTAAAAGAGTGCGGGGTGAAGATTTCGGGTGGGGTATCATGTGTCAAATATGTGGGCTCACGAGGATTTTGCTCGATCCATAATGTGATTGAGTCTATTTTACACGACTAAAACTCGAAAAAATCGAAACAGATTTTGAGTGTCCGCGAGACGGTACCTTATATTGAATGGCTTGGCCTCCGGCAACAACAGCAAACAGAAGGATGCAACAAGCCAAGGAAGAGGCTTTACCGCTCTGATTCAGTCCCATACTCGATCGATCTTTCTCTTATTTTTCTTTTCTACACCTCAAATATAGATTTTGGCTTAGTCCATAGGAGTTTATATAGTTTTTTTAGCCTAATGATAACCAAAATTTTATTGAAAAATCATAGTAGTGCTTTACTTGGCCAACTCAAAAAGTTGATATTCTCAATATCACTGTAATAACATATGTGCATGTAAGTTCAAATAGGTTACTTTACTTTCACTTATGCTCCTTTTTTTTAGGGTGATATAGAATTTTGTCATTCCCTCTAATATATCTCTTTATTAGGGCAAAGCATCTCTTATTTATCCTAATTATGAATTATTGTTTATTTCATCTTCTTTATTTCTTTTAGTTAAAGCTAGATTCCTTAAGTATGAGAAAGTATTGACGCACGGATGATGGTCTTTGTTATAGTTGACGTACAATTTAGATTTCAGATTGAGTTTTTCCAAATGTAAGTTTAAAAGGCCTATTCCAAACTCAATCCAAAAGGGATGAAGGTTACGAATTTTGGGTCGGGTTTCAGGGTTTCCACATACAATGTGTGGGTACAGATTTGTCTGACATGACTTGAAAGATGATAAGATTCATTTCATGCTAAGTTTCAGGTGTGGAGGACGAGGAGTTTCAAGCTACTCTTATTTATTGTTGCCTTCTAAGATTTGGGCTACAATAAACTAATCACAACTACTAGAAAAGGCCCAACACAAGGCCCTGAACATTTACAAGCATTTTATAGACAAACTTTAAGAAACAAAGTGATAATATAATAGTCGTAGTAATAGATAGGCATTGAGAGAATTGAGATACAAGATTTTGTTGGTAAGGTTTGTGATTTGAAGCTTCTCTTTTACATTTACTACAACAACACTAATGATTTTAATCATAAGTTGTTCATGAAAATGACTAAAATTGAGCACTGTCCTCTTCCAACTAATGACATACTTACTAGGTTAGATACAAACCTTGTCATTTGCTTTCTAACCAAGATTTATGTAACCAGCATTGGATAGTTACATTTCCACAGACCAAGATTGTGACTCTCTCACACCCATCACCATTGAAACAAAACTATTCCTAGTAATTTTTTCAAAATTTCCCACATTTTAATTCCATTTTACAAGCAATCAAATTAACAAAACCAACATATAAAATACTCAAGTTGTGAGCTAGGGTGGGCATGCATGGAAGTGTTCATTTCACTTCTGGTTGTGGTTGGCTAGCTGTGAAGAGTAGTTGTTTGTAAGTTAAGATCATTTATTTAAAACTACACTAACCCGGACCCTTCAGTCACACTGATTTTTAAATAACTTTATGTAAAACACGACTCTTCTCGACTGAAGCTCCTATGATGCTTAAAAGACTTATTTGAGTTGTCTACTCTAAACGTCTATATATAGACAATATTGCTTTAAACTTCTAGGATCGTATAGACTTAGAACATACAAACTATATTTAGGTGATTTTTGTCGTTACATGTATTTTCTTTCTTGCATCATTTAGCCTTTGTATCATGTCTAGGATTTACTATAAGGTCCCCCTTACATCCCCTTCTTCATTTACGTATTATCCTTGGATTTGTTTTAATAAATCGGTAGGGGTCAGACGGATTCATAATTATAATAATAAAAACTTCCAATCCGTCTTTTACACATTGGCTAAGATCATGTCATATAATTACTAAGAGGGATACAATTTGACATCAAAATTAAAAAGATTGATTATCTTTGACATCACTCTAAAGTTCTAACAACTAGTTTTCTGTTCTCTTCTACTATGATTTTTACACTTCTCCAATCACTTATAATTTAAAACTACACACCATTCTATCACATACCTACTCAACCAAACTCCCCATTCTTCGCCTCCCTATATATGCACTCCAACCGTAGACCTACACTCACAGCATTTCCTGGCTTAAAACTGAAATAATTAGCAAACGTATGTACGTACCAGAATATGGGTACATTTTCGGGAGCCTTTGCCTTGCTTTGGTCATTGGTCGCCACCTTGTGCTTCCTTCCTGAAATCACAATTGCTAAGGATCATGATGGTGTAACAAGACACTACAAGTTTGATGTATGTCATGAACATTTTATACTGTCAAGCTAATAGCATTGAGTGTGTTTCACTATCTTTCTATTTTCAGTTCCCTTTTAATGAGTTGCGAATATTTTTCTTGTTTGCAGATCAAGCTGCAGAATGTGACTCGTCTGTGCCACACCAAGACTATTGTGACAGTAAATGGCGAGTTTCCTGGACCTCGCATAATGGCTAGAGAGGGTGACCGTCTACTTATCCAAGTGGTTAACCATGTCCAAAACAATATCTCTATTCATTGGTACGTATGTAACTAATTATCCATGTTTGGTTATATCAGAAACCATTTAGTTAGATATAAAATAAAATGCATGCTAATTATGTTTTCAATGCATCAATCAGGCATGGTATTCGACAGCTTCGGACTGGATGGGCTGATGGACCTGCATATGTCACCCAATGCCCTATACAAACAGGGGAGAGCTATGTGTATAACTACACAACAGTTGGTCAGAGAGGCACTCTTTTCTGGCATGCCCATATCTCATGGCTAAGAGCTACCATCTATGGCCCAATAGTCATTCTTCCCAAGCGCAATGTTTCCTATCCATTTACCAAACCCTACAGGGAATTTCCTATAATCTTCGGTAACTAACTCACTATTCAACTATGAATTATCAATTGTGTAGTGAGACAACAATTGTTAAGAGATTGACCAGTCAAGTGGTTAAAATTTCAGGAGAGTGGTGGAATGCAGATCCTGAGGCAGTCATTAGTCAAGCCCTCCAAACTGGTGGAGGTCCAAATGTTTCTGATGCTTACACAATGAATGGATTGCCAGGACCATTATACAACTGCTCTGCCAAAGGTTTTTATTTATGCTAATGCAAAATGACCACTATATTATTTTTCTACTGTATAAATTGTTTTAATGCATATTTATATAAATGGGTCTTCACAGACACATTCAGGCTCAAGGTGAAGCCAGGGAAGACGTACCTTCTCCGTCTGATCAATGCTGCGCTGAATGATGAACTCTTCTTCAGTATTGCCAACCACAGCCTCACAGTTGTTGAAGCAGATGCTGTTTATGTTAAACCCTTCGAGACCAAGACGATTCTCATTGCACCAGGACAGACCACAAATGTTCTTCTCAAGACAAAACCACACTTCCCAAATGCTACTTTCCTCATGACAGCAAGGCCATACGTGACTGGCTTAGGCACTTTTGACAATTCCACTGTTGCTGGTGTCCTAAAATACCACACCCTTCGTTCAACTGCTTCAGCCAAGAAGCTTCCCCTATTCAAACCAAGTTTACCTGCTCTCAATGACACCTCCTTTGCGGCCAAATTTACGAGTAAACTCCGCAGTCTAGCTACTGCTCAGTTCCCTGCCAATGTCCCCAAAACTGTTGATAAGCACTTTTTCTTCACAATAGGACTTGGAACAACCCCATGCCAGCAGCATAACCAGACCTGTCAAGGACCGAATGGAACCATGTTTGCAGCTTCGGTCAATAACATATCTTTTGCTCTTCCAACCACAGCCATGCTCCAAGCCCACTTCACTGGGCAATCAAATGGTGTTTACTCCCCCAACTTTCCAACCAACCCAAAGTTTGCGTTCAACTATACAGGCACTCCACCCAACAATACGATGGTGAGCAATGGAACCAAGCTTGTGATTCTCCCATATAACACCAGTGTTGAGCTAGTTTTGCAGGACACAAGCATCCTTGGTGCAGAAAGCCATCCACTCCATTTGCATGGCTTCAACTTCTTTGTTGTTGGACAGGGCTTTGGTAACTTTGATCCTAACAAGGACCCTGCAAAATTCAATCTCATTGACCCTGTTGAAAGGAACACCGTGGGTGTGCCCTCCGGCGGTTGGGTGGCAATACGGTTCCTAGCAGACAATCCTGGTAAGTACAAGAATCATGTGATATAAAACACAAGTTACATATAATATTAGCCTCAGGAGATATAATATATATAATCAAGACCACACAACCAAATATAAGAAGGAATGTTTTGTATTAACTAAGAGTATTGTATTTGCTGATTTGTTTTAGTAAAATGATCATGTGATAACAGGGGTTTGGTTCATGCATTGCCATCTAGAAATCCACACCAGCTGGGGTTTGAAGATGGCTTGGTTAGTCTTAGATGGGAAGCTTCCCAATGAGAAACTGCTTCCTCCTCCAGCAGATCTTCCCAAGTGTTGACACTTCACATACTCGAGATTTTTATTTATGTTCCCTGTTATGATTCTAAGACCCCACTTTTTTTTTTTTCCTGCTCGCGTAGATAGCATTGATACGTGTATTTTCTTTTCCTGGCCTATTATGTGAAGCGAGGGAAAGTGGAAACCGAAGTACTAGAAACCTTTTTGTAACATTCAGATATTAAAATGAAATGAGAATCCACAATAATAATGCCAAGATTTTCATATTCTACTCTCATATCAGCATTAACTTGATCCGACAGATTTTATTCCAGACTGCTAGATTTCAGACAGCTAAACACATGAAAAAGTGTCACAGTTTTTTTCATAGAAGACAACTAGTCAACTACACAAGATAAGAACAAGAAAACTATTCACCAACATCTGCCTCTGGAATCCATGTTTCCTATCAGGACAGAAGATGTATGGCCAAAATCAGAGTAGGCTTGCAGTTCCCTCCAGCTTTAAACTTGTCTTCTTCACTAATTGTTTCCATAGTCTCTTTACAAAGAATATGGATTTCAGTCTGCCGAAAGCTTGGCATTTAGGAAAACTTTCTCAAATACTTTGCATTGGGTAATTGCTCATTAACTTGGCCTGCAAATCTTGATCGGTGTATCAAGCAACTCTCACCCCCTCTTTAACTAGTTCTAAATAATATAACTTCTCATCAAACACATATCAATAACATTTCATTTCAATTACTAAACTTGGTTTTGAGGCCAAGTTCTATTTAAATGTATCACCATTTGGAAGCAGTAATCAGAACAAGTGCGCTAAAATCAGAAGACTTCTGATTTTCTAATGGCTACAGATAAATAACAAGAAGGGAAATTATGCCACGAGTGAAAAGAGACATTTGCTTGAAAACAAATACCTTCCTCGTAGAAATAAACTAATCAGTAGGTTCAGCACAACCTTTTGCACAAGAACATGCTAGGAAGATTATTTAAAGGCACCTGCACAAGAAAACACAAAGCTTAACAGATAAGAATCTAAGAATTATTTTTCTATAAATGCCTCCAAAAGAGAATGTATGACCATAAGCATCTAAGACTCATGGATTCTCACAAGTTCCTTTTCTTTCTCGCTCTTCAAATTCTCGTCACTTCATTTTCATCAACCCAGGCAGCTGCGGCAAACTCAAAGCTCTTCAGAGAATACATAGGAGCCGACGATAAACATGTTACATTTTCAGATGTACATGTCAATTCTCAAGTTGAATTTCACTTTATCCTCTCCTTTGCTATTGACTACACAACCTCATCATCTAATCCTTCCCCTACCAATGGTGACTTCAATGTCTTCTGGGATACAAACAGCCTCACTCCCTCTAATGTTTCCTCCATCAAGGGCCAGCATTCGAATGTCAAGGTGGCTATGAGTCTTGGGGGTGATTCCGTAGGTGACAACCAAAGTGTATTCTTCAGCCCAACAACAATAAACTCTTGGGTAAGAAATGCTATTCGTTCAATAACAGAGATAGCAAAGCAGTATAATCTGGATGGTATTGATATTGACTACGAACACTTCAAAGCAGATCCTGATACATTTGCAGAGTGCATTGGGCGGCTTCTGTTCTACCTTAAACAGCATGAGGTTGTATCATTTGTATCAATAGCACCATATGATGATAGCTCTGTTCAGCCACATTACTTGGCTCTGTGGAGGAAATATGGACATCTCATAGACTACGTTAACTTTCAGTTCTATGCATATGACAAGGGGACAACTGTTCCTCAATTTTTGAAATACTTTGACGTCCAGAGCTCTAATTATAACGGTGGTAAGGTCTTAGTGAGCTTTGGAACAGATAATAGTGGGGGTCTGAAACCAGAAAATGGATTCTTTGAAGCCTGCAGTAAGCTTAAACAACAGGGAAAGCTTCATGGTATATTTGTTTGGTCTGCAGATGACTCCAAGGCAGACAATTTTCGTTACGAGAAGCAATCACAAGCCCTTTTGGCTGGCACAAAATGATTTGGCATCCTCATCTCTCAAATTTATACTGTTGTATTAGTTTTTTTCTTTTTTGTTAATAGTGGCAAAAACAAATGGACTAGATACTGCTTGTTCTGTTATACAACATGATTTATAATACAAATAAGAAACAAAGAGTAGATTTGAGAATGAAATTTCCTTATGCCATTACCTTTGGTACAAGTATATACATTGTTTTTTGTTATAGTAGTAATGCATCAGTTAGATGTAAGGTTTTCTGTTAGTTAATGAGTGCATGGCCTCATAACTTATCGTCAATTGGTATTTGGTTTTGACTCTAGAACAATATATTTTTCTAGTCCATATGTTGGGTAAATAGTCTAAAAAATTGTTGGACTCCGTAACAATTATGATACACATGACATGCATACAAAAAGGTTTGAGTCGTTGAGATGAGAAATGAGTGGGTGTGAGTGTGACTCTGTGCATTAAGCAAGCTACTATCTAAGGCTTTTGTCCTTCTCCTTCCAATCCCCATTTTCTCAACTAAACTAGAGCTCAAACTAACAAGAGTCCTGTTCCCGGTTCAAAAGGAAAAGGATCTAACTAGAAACACAACAGTTGAACTTTGATAATTGCCTTCTAAAAAGTTATTTATAGCCATTAATTAGACTGAATAAATTATTGTCATGCGAGAAAAATATATGCGTTCATTTTTATCTGACATTTTATATTTAAAGCAGCACCATCTCAGATCCAGCCAATATGAGGCCAGCACCACGCATTGACAGTTAAATTTATAACAATTGCCAAGCATGTGTGTGAAAATTGGGAATTACGAATATAAAGTTAAAAGTAAACATACCTGATCCAAACCCTTAATTTTTACAATTTCTGGGATTCACTGTTGGAAAGTGAAAACAAGGCCATGCAGAGTAGGGTCCTTGAATAACCTGTATGGCCTGGGTGGCAAAATAGCTTGAGAAAGAGATCAGACAAAACCCTGGCTATTGACTTGTCTTATATTGTTCCACAGTTATGACTAAGGAGCCGGATCAAGCCACCATAAATACTAGACTAGAACTACATAAAAGACTGGTTCAAAAAGTAATAAATCTTAATTGCCTGATCATGCAAAGCAAAGCTGGAAAACCAAGAGAATGATAATAGAAAATGAAGAAAGATGTACCTCTATTTGATGATATCTAGAATGATGTTGATGTATCTTATACAATTCATGAGCTGTCATTCAAATTACAAAGAGGAAATTTGAACATAATTGAAAAGTAATTAGAGAAGACATATTTCTTGAAGAAACTGAGCATACCCACAACATTCCCATCTGAATGGGTTGACCTATAGAAGGAGGCAGGAAGCCTCCTATATGCCCAAGCAAACATTTTACACTCCCGGCGCCCTTCAAATGATATTTTCCATAATTGTTAAGCCACTATAATAGTTCTAGAGTCATTGAGGTATTTTTCAGTCAATCCAAACTGGTAAAGTTTTCTAGAAATCCCAGCAGTATGAACTATGTAACAGGAAAATAAGTTAGGTCAAAGCCAAAAAAGCACATTACAACTGAAACATAAGATGGTAAATAGACGCTCATTACAAAACTATACCAAGATCATGTCAACTTCAACTGGAATTTATAGTTAATGCTATCTAATCTCAAAGAGTTTGTATTTAAGTTCGGTCTGTCATCATGCTCAAAAATCTACATATGTCTTCAACATAGCATGCTTAATTGATTGCAAAGATTTGTGAGATAAGCATATTCCTGAAATGTTTTCCTGCCTGAAATCATTCATAACCCAAGTTTCACTTCATAAAAAGGCTAATTAACAATGTAAGAGCAACTGTCATTTAAAAAGAGAGTACAAGCAAGGATAATTAATCATGATTATATATATGGCAATCAATAGCTAGACTTGCAAATTACAAGAAGAGAAACACATATCCCCACCAGTTCATACATATTACACTAAAACCATTACCCGAAATACCTCCAAGCTACAGATTGCTCCGGAACAACAAAACCTTCCAAAATTTCCGAGTAGCAACCAGCACAAATGCCCCCTAGATAACCAAGAAATTGCTTTCAGCTTTCAGTTTTCCTCTTCTTCTTCTTCTTCTTCTTAATCCGCATATCAACTAAACCTTCAACACCTCCATCTTCAACCTCCCCAGCTTTCCTCTTCTTCTTACTCTCAATAACCTCCGAACCATCTATCTCTCCATCTCCAACCTCCCCATTCTTTCTCTTCTTCCTCTCCTCCGTCGTTTCTTCCACAATTTCCATTTTACCTTCACTCTCAACCTCCTCCACACTGACCCCATTAGCACCTGTGTTAGCTGATCGAGATTTATCCTTTTTCTTCCCAGTTTCTACTCTACTCCCAATTTCTCTCTCCCCAACTTGACCTCCGTTATCTTCAACATCATCATCAATATTGCCCCTTTCTTTATCCTTCTTATTCCTGTGCTTCTTCCTCTCACTCTCCAATACCAAATTTTCCTCAGCGCCGTGCCTCAAATCTTCACCGATTTCACCGAACTGAAGCTTCTTCTTTTTCTTGTGCTTCTTCTCCTCGTCCTCCCCAGTACCCTCCGATCGATTTTTGATCTGTCTCCGATCAGATGGACTCGGTTGTTGTATAGAGTATTCTTCAATAGCAGTCTTTGACTTGTGTCTGAGCTCTTTGTGGAGATGAACGAGCTCGTCAAAGGAGACGGAGGCGCGTCTGAGGTACGCGCGGACGGCATGGGAAGCGCCATTTTCGGTAGAGACGAATTTGGAGGATTGAAGCTGCTTTGGAGAGAGAGATTGGCTTTGAGGATATTACTTGCCCGGAAATTGTCTTCATTTACTCTCAATCTAGAAATCTAGGGTTTCAGAAAATCTTCGTGCTCTGATATTCCTGATAATTGAGAACGAAGCTACAGAGGCGGCGAGGTTAAGCGTCTACACGAGGTATCATTCTGGTCTTTTTCTTGCCTCGGCCTTGTTTGGTAAGTATTGTTTATAGAGGTTAATCTATACATACATACTATAAAAGCTGAACCAAAAAACATGTTTATAATGCGTATTATTGCGTCACGTCATCAATTTTTTAGTTTTGACACATTATTTTACATAATTATAAAATTAGCTCAAATGTAAAATAAGCTAAGTAAATCATAATCAATAGGAAATTGAAGTTATAATAAAAGTTTAATTTTTAAAATTTAAATATATTACCATTATTACAATTATTTTGATTTATTATACACAACTATTCATTAGTTAAATGTGTTTGTTAAAATTTATTAATTATTAAATTCGTTAAAAATACTCGTGCATCGCACGGATGTATAAACTAGTTGTCTAATAAAGATAGATGTATATAAAGGTTACTGTCTATAGACAATTAGAAATGTATTGTTTGTTAAAATTGTCTAAAAAAAGAGTCATTTTTATGAAATGACCAAAACACCTTTAAGGTTAAAAAAATGATAGTCATTTTTATTACTTGCAGGTTATGTATAATATGTAAAATGTAACTATGTGGTCAACCTAACAAACAACAATGTCAATCGTCTAAACACATGACACAAGATAACAAATGGGAGGTAAATCCTCCTATATATTTGGGTATACCGCGTCTGACGATATACCTCACACATTTACAGGATCCATCACCCATACAAAATATAATGAGGTAACAAATGGGAGGTATACCCACCAACACATATGGGTTCACCGTTCAGACACATAGCTATGAAGAAATGAAGATAAAGATTTACCAGCATAGGGGGTATTTTTTGATAGAAGAACCACATATACCATTTTACCAAACAAATTTTTTTCCAAAAAAGAAAAGAAAAGAAAAGTGTATAGATATTGTATATAAACATGAAGTAGACTTACCAAAGAAGGCCTAAAACCCAACAATTATAAATATACATTTTTTCTTTCGTTTTTTAGTACTCACACGTTTAAGTTTTAAAAGTTGGGGTATCAGAAAATTTTCCATAAACGAATGTTGTAGCATGAAGCAAATGATTACCCTATACTTTTTTATTATATTTTGTTCTACTAAGTACCAACATTCTTTTGTAGTAGCGTAATTGGTTACACATGTTGTGTGAGTGTGAAAAATGCTCATGTTCAATTCCAGTTCAACACATACATAGGAAGAGGGATTGACTTTAATTATGATCTACTCTATAATGTGAATTAGTTTGAGTGTGATAAAACATATTAAATGCGTTATGGAGGGTGCATAATTGTGAAATAATGAAGCATTAATCCTTCTAGAAATCTCTACTCATTTCCACCGTGAACTACACAAAACTAGAGGGATC
>JAYMTH010002219.1:0-12986 GCA_036897465.1 Pelargonium australe
CCCGAGGCCGTCACCACCGGGCTGGAGCGGCTCCTGGTGCCGCAGTCCGTGGAGGACGATTTCAACCGGCGGAGGAGTCTTAGGTCTATCCCCGCCGTGAAGCCGGAGGCTGCTCCGGAAGTGGACCCCAGAACGCACCGGCTCAAGAAAACCCTGGCACCGACAAAGCCGGGGTCGTCGCCGGTTCTCCCAATCTACGACGCAATGGCGCCTGGACCGTCCCTAGCTCCGGCTCCCGCGCCGGGGCCTGGCGGGCCTCACCACCACTTCGACGGCCACCCTCAGGTAAAGGACTTTATACAGACACTCTTGCACTACGGCGGCTACAATGAAATGGCCGATATTCTGGTGAACCTAACTTCACTCGCCACCGAAATGGGGCGTCTGGTATCAGAAGGCTATGTGCTGACAGTATTGGCACCGAACGATGAGGCCATGGCCAAGCTCACCACGGACCAACTGAGCGAGCCAGGTGCGCCGGAGCAGATAATGTACTACCATTTGATACCGGAGTACCAGACGGAGGAGAGTATGTACAATGCCGTTCGGCGGTTCGGGAAGGTTCGGTATGATACGCTGCGGTTACCGCACAAGGTGGAAGCCCTGGAAGCCGATGGGTCGGTGAAGTTTGGGCAGGGTGACGGGTCGGCCTATTTGTTCGACCCAGATATCTACACGGATGGCCGGATCTCGGTTCAGGGGATTGATGGGGTTTTGTTCCCGGCGGAGGAGGCGGAGGCTAAGGCCGTGACGAAGACGGCTCAGCCTGTCAAGGTTGTTGCGGCCAAGCCAAGAAGAGGTATTTTAATTTTAATTTAGTTTAGTTTAATTCTGTGGGTTCAATTAGTTATTGGTCTTCTAAAATTGAACACTTGAATTGCCAAAACTGTGACTGCAATTTCATAGGATTTCATGGAAGTTAACCTCTGAAATTGGAGATAGTGAGGTTACAAAGGTGTCGGTGGTGTGAAAATGGCACTCTTGAGGTCAAAGTTACCATTTTGTTGTCTGTTCAAGTGTGGTTATTGACTTTTCATGTGTGTTAAGAGTGAAAAACATATGCACAAACATTCGATGTGATTGTCTGATTCAAATTAGCTCTACAGAGTTGAGGCATGAGTTTTAATTTTACATAATTTGGGTCAAGAGTGCCCGGAATGTCGGCCATGAATTATTGGCTGAGACTCTCAGCCAAGAGACAAACGAAATGGATCCCACAAATTCATTGGGGCGGGTTTGAGTGTTAATTGACGATGTAGCATCACTTCATTGGCTATGATTGTTTTTTCTCTTTGGGTCAAATTGGTCATTACAATTTAATGGAAAGCCATTACTGATGCTTCATGGCTTTTTAGATAAGAATCCAAGGTAAAAGAAAAGGATGAGGTACTATTTAGATTAAGGAAATTGTAGAGTGGTGAATTATTAGGACTTGTAATTTTATGGTGTAGTGGCTTCATTTGACTAGTAGAGAGGAATACAACAGATTCCAGCTGGTGGTGATAGTGAAGTGTTTGTCTTTTGGTAGCATTTCCTTGTTCTTACTCCAATTAATAAGCTAGCGATTTTAGAATTTGACTTTTTGTGTGCACTTGTGCTGCCAAAACCTCCCTAAAACATCTGTCTTATATATTTGTTTTTCCTTTTTTTTGCAATTCACTGTTCCTAAGCTTTCTTTAGCTTCTACTGTAATCTTGTTTTTTTGGATTGTACTGCCCTGTCTGTTAGAAGATGGAGACTGATTAATAGGAAGCTATTTCTGGTTTAGCAGACATTCATAGCTTGATACGTTTTACATGCATGTGCTCTTACGCAGCCAGTCTTTTGCTATAATTTGTATTAGCGACTCCAAGCGAGGTATATAAGTAATGCTCCCAGCACAATTTGCGAATACTTTAGTCTTGAGCTGGGGAGAGAGTACCCTAGAGGGCCTAGACTACCTTAACCCTTCCCAGTAAGGTGGGTTGAGTGATATATTCGCATACTGATTTGAATGAACCGTTTATGGAGACACGCACACAAAGTTTAAATGAACACTACTCCCACCCTTGTAAATGTGTTTCAATTCATTCGTAGTTGATGTGCTCATGCATATTCTCACACTTGTGCGCATCTCATAATTGAACCAATGGTCCCCAACCCATTATTTTTGTAGCTAAAAATAGTTGGGAGTTCTAAGATGCCATTTGGTTATTTTACATTTTCTTACAACACCCTTCAAGAAATAGCTTTCCACAAAGTCAGATGGTTAGTCTCGTTTCAATGTTTTTGCTTTTTTGCTGGGGTAGGGGTTTCTAAGAGTGGAGAGGGTCCATATTGTATAGGATATTTGTCATATACCAATAAAATATGAAGGTTATTCTTTTAAATAAACAGCATATGATCTTTACTGTTGTTAATGATCATTGCTGCAGGACCTAAATAATAAGTTAATCGTTTTGTTTTACTTACTTCAATAGTACTTGTTATTTGCAGAAGAATGTTTTTACTGTTGGTATCGGCTAATTT
This sequence comes from Pelargonium australe, assembly GCA_036897465.1. Taxonomy (NCBI): domain Eukaryota; kingdom Viridiplantae; phylum Streptophyta; class Magnoliopsida; order Geraniales; family Geraniaceae; genus Pelargonium; species Pelargonium australe. The sequence continues at coordinate 2,509 of JAYMTH010002219.1, forward strand.
CATCTTGTTATTTGCTTATGAGCAGGAAAATTGCTGGAAGTAGCATGTCAAATGCTAGGAACTTTCGGTCAGGATTCTCGATTTAACTCCTGCCAATGAAATTCCCCCTTGCCCATTGGCTGGCAGACTTCAACGACTTAAAGGTTCAAACTTCTTCTCTCATTTCTCAATCGTTTATCCCATATTTCTCTTTTCGGGGCTTAACCACCAGACTAGGTTTTTCATTCTCATCTACTTGGTTTGAAGATAATTTTGGGGAAGTGGGAAGTTTTCTCAAATGTGTTTAGTCATTTGATCATGTCCTAGAGTGGATATGACGGTCTCCTTTTGTGATTAGTCATAATCGTAGTTAGGATTGAATATGAAAACCCCACAATACCCCGTAGTTGAAATGGAAAACAAACACTAGTACACAAGTGGCAACAAGTCTTTGTTTCATGGCCTTAGTAACTCATTTTCATTTACTTCATAGTTTCTCAAATGCATATTTCATTTATGCAGATGGATTGAAAGATGATATGTCTGCGAAGGGATGTAAAAAAGTTATGGAAAGGCGACTCGCCTGCATGAAGGGTTTCTGATGAACTTTATTATGTTTTTATCGTTTTTTTCTTGTTGTTGGTATTTTTGGGGGTGGTGGGTTTGGTCCCGAAAGAGAAGCAAAAGTTACATTAGATATAAATATACACTATTAAGTACATAAATGTATCTTATTTTCATTTTTTTTTTGTAATTGAATAGGTGATTGTGGTAATGGTTTTAAGCAGTGTGTAATCAGAGGTAGATGGAAGGGAGGCAGACCAGTTACCTTACACCTTGTGTTCTGCCCTTTAAATAAAAATTTGAAACAGAAATTTGTGAAATACAATAAAATGATTCATTTGTTTTTGTTTCTGTTTGTGATTAAGTCTCAATTTTGTATTTGTATTTGTATTAAGAATTGTAGAGCACATGTCATGAACCACCCCAAAAGCTGGTTGGTTGCGTGGACCTTCATTTTTTGATGCTCAAGTCTCTTATATTTTATATTTATATTGTCATCAACTTGTTTATTTGGATTTTGGACTGTTGATCAGTGACTTCAGTTGATTGGAAATGGAATATGAATTAGGTAAAGCCAGCCAGCTTACCTTTTTTCCTATCTTTTTTTCTTGGTAGAGTTGAGGGATTAAAAAAAACATTAACTTGTTAGATTCTCAATCAGTGTATTGATTGAGCTTGTGGTTGTAGTTTAGTGGCTTGTAAGGTTAGTTTCTTTTTAAAAAAACTTATAAGCAAGCGTACCAACTGAGACATCTGGAGGAGCAAACACCTTGTGTCAATTGCTCCGATGATTGTTGGTTGTAAGATTAGATTGAGCATAGCAAAGCCAATTGCGATTCGGGTATGAGAAGCCTAATCTAAGTTCAACTCGAAAGAACTTCGAGTCTCGAGTCGGGTCAGATTTCACTTTTTGGGGTGTAAATGTGCTAATTCATGCGAATTTTCGATTTGAAAGTTGGTCAGAAAGAATTTCCCACATACTCGGGTCCAAAATTCCAGCTACATCTTTTGAATGAGGCTGTGAATGTGAAACTATTCTCAATCCTCCCTAAATCCATGTTCAAGTTTGTGATAGGATCATGCAGCAAAGGGTGGAATTGATTCCAAAACTTTATTTATCATTTTTTTTTTTCTCTCATTCTATATTGTGATACTTATTTTTCAACAAACACCATTCAGCTGCAAACATATAGAACAATCAACATTTATGTAATTGAATTCATAGAGAAAAAGATGTGCAGAAAAAGACTGCAATTATTCATTTGAAATCCTATTACTTCAGAGAAGTAAAATGTTGAAAAATCCCTCACAAACACAAACTGCAAGCCTTGTCAGCCATGGCCATTACAATTTGAAAGCACGAGCATTTGTATCTTTATTGTCGAGATGGAAGGGCATAAAAGATCATTACTACATCACCAATAGGCCAAGTCACTACCTTCCTCCAGATTTCTTCTCCCACCACTCCAAAAACTTAACCTGTGCAGTCATGGTATCCAACCTGTATAGTTGCAAAGAGTGGTTTGCAAATTCATGTCCGAAAGTCCAACCAAATACTCCTCCTGCTAGAAAGGACAACCCAGCACCTGCCAAACGAAATCCCAGAAGTGTAAATAAACTCTGAATCTTACTAGCAAACTGTTTTAACATGCATTTTTTCTATTCTGTCAACATTCACTTCTCCCTGGGACATATTTAATTTTGAAAGACAAATCAAATTTCTTTAGCTGTGAAAGATGTAGAGTATAAATGTGGTACACCGAGAGAACATTTATATCTATGCCCCCTTAACATCATTAGACCAACATAAGCCAAACAAAGATGTTTTCAGCCTGAATGAGATGGGACTTACATATATGTTAAAAACAGAAAGATAGCATTAGCAGAGAGAGACAATATTATCAAAGTTAGTGCCTAAACTCGGTAGCATGGTTGATAAACTAAAGTTGATAAATTATCACATCATCATGTTCTGGAATCTCTTGCACTCAATGGGGGTGTTCGCCAGCAGGTTCGATTCAAAACCAAACCAGATATGTTGAACCAATTTTGATTAATATATATATATATATCGTGAACCTGTTTTTTAGATAGTTCTTCTAAAATCACTATCAATATAAGAGCTGCTTTTATAGTTAAGAAAACAAAAATATTAATTAAAAGTTAGAAGTAGCAGTGGCACCACTGTGTTCTGTAGAACCAGTTCTATGATCTGCAATACACCCCTCAAGTTAGAAAATATTTGCTGCACATGTTTAAATCCCAAAGCATTTGAAGTTCAAGGCTAATAAATGAGGCAGTAGACTACCATGTAAACTCCTTGAATATTTCCAGGAAACGCCTGCTAAAGATAGAGCTCCAAGAATGCTTCCTGTTTTGGCATATGACACAGCTTCCCTAGCAGTCTTTAGCTGGGGTAAAAAGGAAGGAAATAAATTAATCAACCAACAGTCAACAAACATATATTGTTGAAGAAATGAGAGAAAATCAATAAAAGAGCAATTGTGTGGCACTGCAGATATCTGGTTTACCGATAAGGGAAACTTTTCAATACATATGAACAGTATAAAGGTCATCACCAATGTTAGCCAATCATCACTAAAAGAGTAGTTGGCATCGAGCTTCATCCCTCACACCAACTAACTTTCTTATATTGTATTTTCTAAGCAAATTTTGAAAGGAAAAAACCTGTGCATATAATTGCAACCACTCACACAAGTACAAAAGGATAATCAACCATTCTCTCTGTCATGTAAACCAACATCCCCCAGCTCTCACTTTTTCTCTTTCCTACTGTTTACAAGCCATAAGTTCTTAACTGCATATACAGATGATAACCTCATATTTGGGTAGTGCTTTCACCACTTCAGTCTCAATTATGAAAAAAAAAAAAAAAAGAACTGATCCCACTTTTCCTCTAAATGACAACTTATATATGTTATTTCTCTTTTCAGTTACATCTTAATGTTGCAAAAAGAAAAAAGGTGTGAAAAACATTTTGTATTGCCATGTGGTTTTAAAGGATAATACTAACTACAAGCCAGCCTCAGTGAATTGTATAGAATATCAACATGTCTGATAATATGCTCTAGTAAGATGCAAAACTTTAACATGCCCATTTCAAAAGTTCAGGATGTCTACTATCCTATCAGACACTCAGAAAGAACAAAGGTTAGTAAAGTTAAACATAACTTAGTGGGATGTTTTGGAGGTCCCTGCTATGGCCATTGACATTTCCCATTGAAAATATTTCCAACAGATCCATATGAAAGAAGAAACAAAGGAATAGGAAAAAGCACCCAACTACAATATATCTTACTTGAATAGTTTGACCAGCACAACAGTAGCAAATAAGTCATAGTAGGACAAATATGCATAGAGTATAGACCCACCCTAAATCAGTGTCCACCTTGACACCATTTCCTATATAGAGGAGAAAAGTAACTCATGATTAAACCTAGTCCTCAAATCTTACTTCTGCCTAGATAGTTCTGGTAGATCAAAACTGGTGGTTCCTGCTCCCTAAAGCTCAAGATTTAAATTCCTTTAGCACCATAATAACGGATAAAAAAACAGTGACTGAGCTTTATGATAGGTGGCAAGGCAGAAACAATACCATGTAGAGACATATAACTCAATCTGAACAGAGGAGGGAGTAAAAAAGGAGCATTATGCGTGGACATTAGGATTATTTCAAGGTTAATAAGGATAAGTCACCCATCAGTAGAAAAATGAACCACATATAACTAGTTTTTGAGGGTGAGGCATTATCCAAAACAAGGGTAAAGCCATTTTTTAAGTTAAAAACCAATAATAAAAATTGATATTCCAAATCTTTAGCTTTTAACTTTTAAATTCTTTACAATATTGGTAATTTAAGAACTCCGGTAGATCATTTAGATATGAAGTAATGGTGATGAAATTAATGACAGATCAAATTTTCATCTAAGGATTTAATTTTATAGCTCTAAATCCATTTTGTTTGACAAGGTGACCCAACAGCAGCATCACTCATCAGTCACAGTTATTTACTCTAATGTCAAATAGCTATGTCACTGATTCGTTCCCTCTAGAACATTCTAACAACAACCGAACATGAAATTAATATACAAGCTTAAACCAAAAGCCAAAACATAAAATTAAGAACACGGTTGATTAAACGAATAGTATCATAATAATCAGATGTAAGATTCATCGAAAACCAAGGAACAATCGAGATTATTGAGCATCGAACACAACGATTTTAGAAGTAAAATTGAGGTGAACGAAGGAAGATCGAAATGAAAGAATTACAGTGGGGCCGTGAACGGGATCAGAAGCGATGAAGTCTTGAACATCAGATTCAGACCAAGAAGGAAGAGGCTTGTCACGCTTGACGAATCTGGAGATGTTATCCAGATATGAAAACCTCTCCGACCAGAAACCTTTCGACGAATCTGCCATCTCTTCTCTGCTCTTGAAAATTGTTCGGAGAATTGATAGTTAGGTTTCACAATTAGAGTGAGGGTGAGGGAGGGGTAGTGCTCCTCTACTTTAACGGCAGGTCGTGTCTTGCCCTTCAACCAATCAGAAATCACCACGTGTAGTGTAACAAGTGTTCTTAACAAAAGAACAAGTCAAAATTAATGATTTTAGTAACAAAGTGACTAAAAATTATCATGAAAAAACTATCAAAATGGTCCTTTAATTGTTAGGATCTAAACAATTTATTAAAATGAGTTTGCATTTTTTTTTTTTTTCAATTTATACCATGGGGTTCTTGAGCGGCCCCGTGCACTCGTAGTTGACACTTTTAAACCGCTTTATGGCACCCAGAGTAATTCTCATCCGATGTTTGTTCACAGTTAAAACTGTGACATCTTCCCATAGAACGTGTTGAGCGGGAATCGAATGCAAACGCTTTTTCCGCTCACGCATTCTGTGTTGCCAAGAGCACCACTATCCTTGGGTTAACTACATTTTTTTTTTTTCAATTCACATAAAAGTGTCCACCTCTCATAATATCACTCCAAAAATTAATATAGTTTTGAGTAATCACTTGCATATTACCTGGAAATGACATAACAAATTAGCATTCTAGACAAGAAACAAGTTTGCATTGCATAAACCATCCTCAATGACATGTTGTACCCAAGAAACTCTTCCAAAACCCCACACCATGTAAACTAACTAAAACTGTTCAATTGCTGCTGCTGCTACTTAATTACACCAACTATAAACACACCACAACTATGAAACCCTTTTTCATCATCTCTTTCTCTTAACAGCAGATCCAGAACCTCGCCCAACAGCACCCGAACCTCGCGTACCTTTTTTCTCGGCGCTTTTAGAACTCCCTCTTCCTCTACTTGCCGGTGTCTTCTTAGCACTTGAACCTCCTGATCCCTTCAAATCCACTTCAACTTTAATTCCTAGAGAAAGAAATAAGGATTAGATATTACAACTTGTCAATAGTGCATTCCAGAACATAAAACACCCACCTTTAGAATTTAGACTTTGAAGATTTTGCAGCTTCTCACCATCTGCAGTGCCCTCTGACACGTCACAAGAAAAGTAGTAAGGACAACGATCAAACAACATTAACATGCTTTGGAAGTGACATACAACGTCAGGGACAGACCAAAGAAGACACAGCATATAACTAAGTTTGATCAATAATACTTGAACAATAATAACAAATTGATCAATAGTAGCATTAGTTCATTAAAATCAGCAAACGCAAAACAACCTAGAACAAAATATTCCCCGCTTTCCATGGATTGATGCATCAAAACAAATTTGTCAACAGAGTAAAAAAAAATTAAGCTAACAGAGTATTTACTAAATTCCTTTTGCTCAAACAATTCAGTGTTACTGTTTCTCAAACACTCGTTTCCACTGATTGATGCACTTGAAACGAATTAGGCAACAGAGTATTTATGTGATTCTTCCATAATTAATGGTAGAAGGGTAATATAACAATGATTTTCTTTTCTTATATCTACTTCCTTTCTCAAAAAACAAAAGAAAATTACAATCCAAACATAGTGGAAAGTTTCGTTTTTCCGTTTTTTTTTTTTTTTTTTTTTTTTTTTTTTGGCCTTCTGTTATCTTTACGTCTTAAACTTTCTGTCCTAACTCCTAACTTCTTTCCTTCTTAATAAAAGTTTTGGCCACACTTCCATGGAATGTTGCTGTTACAAATACATGAAGACATGAAAAAACAATGTATACGATGAAAATGATAAATCCATGCTAGTACTTTTTTCTTGTATGAAGTGGTGACCAGGAAGCACAATTCATGCACAAGGGATAGAAAGTGTACCCTCAGCATCTGAAGTGTTTTCTTCATCACTTTCCACTAATGCACCGTCATTGATTTCTCCTAGTCCTTCATCCGATGGTTCTAAAATTGCTGCAATCCGCTTCTTTGGGGCCTTTTTTACTCCAGGAAGCGTGACTAAATCTGCGGCTCGTACCATTCGCAATTTGCTTCCCTCTTTGTATGCTTTTGTTAAAGCTGATTTAACAGCTGGCTGTATGCCATCTAAAGGATTTGGATGTCCCTGTAAAATATAATTTCCATGAAATGATATTAATTTTCAGAACCGGCATGGTATCCAATTGGAAGTAAAGTAGGTTGAGGTTACCTTAAACTTGGATAGTTCAACAATTGTATCAAAGTCCTCCTGACTAATTGAGTATGTATTCATGAATTTTACAACTTCCTGAACAGCTTCATCCTGGCATAAACAAAGACGAATCTTAAAAAAAGAACTGTCCCAATTATTCATTATGAAATAGCAATTCATAGACAACATAAACTTCAAACCTTAGGCAACTTTCTTAGTGGGTCAGTCAGTCGTTTCATGAGAAGAGTAAGGTATTCAATTCGTAGAGTTCCCCTATACATTAAAACACAAAAATGGTATGGCAGCTAGTAGAGGAAATGAAAATAAAATAAACATTAGGAGCCTAATATAAGTTCCAGAATGATCAGCTTTAAGGATCCAAACAAGGTGCAAGAGTTACCTTCCAGAATTAGATTCGCGAGAAGCAAGAAAATGAACATGCAGATCCTCCAAAAGCCTGGAATTTTTTCCCATTGTTGAGTTCTTTCCTAGCCACCCACCAAATCTATTAAAATTTCTCTCTCCCTGCAAACATGATGTCAGATTATAACATTATGTTCAAATACAAATGAGATGTATTTCGCAGAAAACATTAAACTACAAGTAAAATAAAAGGGGCCAGGCACATATTGCTGCTGAATAGATAATAACTTTATGTATCACGTATCAGAGATTCAGAATATGCTATGCATAAAAATATATAACAATATACATATATACTACCGTAAAACATAATGAAAGTATAGGAATGAACGTAAAAGTTAAGAATACCTTATCAGTCAAGAATAATATTTTCAACAGAACAATTTTCACCCTAAACTAATCTGTAGGAATAACCCAATATGATGAGCCCTCACTTGTGAGCACAAATATGCTAATTACATAGTTCCTGACAAGACTTAGCCTCATCAACTATACATCTCAGTCCACTTATAGCATCAATGGATTACTCTTTTTTCTTTTTCTTTTTTTGATAAATATCAATACATCAGTTTGGGTATGAACAATTGCATTCACTTTTCCAGCAACACTATAGCTTCACATGGGCTAAATACACACAGAGATGTATATAACAATACAAATATAGATAACATATCCATGATGGGATAAAGAGGGAATATCAATTCAGAACTCCAAGTTAATATTCACTACAAATTATATAGGCATATGTGAAAATTATTCCATACCTGTTCAAGTGCCTCCCTTGACCCATGTAACAATGCTGCACTATTGAAAATAAAAATAAATAACATAAGAAAACTAACTGAAAAGTTTATCAAAGATGAAAAAATAAAAATAAACAATAAAATAAATCATAAGGAAACCTACGGAATTATACTGGATGCCAGGGAACCAGTTTGAGAGAGCTGCCACTGTCGATATCTTCGAATCTGTACATTGATTATATCTCCATCTCCAATGGACTCTGCAACCCGAGCAATCAAATTCATACGTTTAATCCCATGGTCATCCTTACCAGCTATACTTGGTCTGTAATTCATATAATTTTCCTGCCAAAAAATAAAAAATTGAACTGATAAAAACAAACATGAATATAATTATTGAAGTAGTTGATTTCTGAGAAGAATCTAGATCCATCTAAAGACATGTGTATGTGCAAACACATAAGAGAGAGAGAGAGAGAGAGAGAGGATATGATGCCAGGATACCAGGTACCTCTTTCTTTCCATCTCTATACTAATTTGTTTTCATAGGCCCGTATATATAGTAATCTAATATAATTTAACTCTTTTATGATGGGAGCCCCATGCACTGGCTCACCTTCTGCAGACAATGACAATAAGAACTAAATCATGAAACAATTTTGCACCCTTAGCTGATTTTCAGTTTTCAGTTTTAAATTTCCAATACAGTTCAAGCTTGTGACCAAAAATAATAAGGAGATCTACAAGAATTCAGGGCTGCAAATTTCTTGGCAATCATTTTAATAAATTTATTGCTTGGAACCCAGGATATCAATACAGCAGCAAATTGCCACTACAAACCACATAAAAGACTGTTTAGGAATTTAGTAATTGATACCCAATAAATGTGCAGTGTGCACAAGCAAGAAAAGAACCTGAACAATCAGAGGGACTAGATCAGGATCACTCATACTCAGGTCCATCCTCTCATCCATTCTCAACTTTCCACCATTAAAACCGAACAGCCTGAATGCACAAAGAAAGGTAAGCACGATGCACAACTCTAGCATAGTAGAACAATTCTGATGATGTGATTGTAACCATAAAAGAAAAATGCAAATTCAAATTGTTGTAATGTAATTTCCATGCTAAACCAAAAATCCAAGAAACAAGCTACTAAAGGAAACTATAATTATCATAGGGTTTTTATCGATCATAAGCATGTAACAATTCAGTGATGACCTAACGTACATACAGGAATGTGGTGATTAATTAGTAAGAAAAAATATAAGAGAACACATGATTCCTGATGGAAAGGGGAAATTCTCGGCAGACCATAAGCAAAGAGACCGTAAATTGCTTCACAAAAATTTCATGCTTAAATTACAAGAAACATCCACTCAGTACAGTGGTCCAGCTCGAAAATCATGCATTACTGCACTGAAACTCCAATGTAGTAGGGTCCATCAAGAGATCCGATATAAGAAAAAATATTTAAAAGACATAAAGGATGTTGAAAAATCATCATGTGACAACATTACAAATGTTATCATACTTGTCAACGGCTGTGAATGGTGAAATATCTTCATCCTTTGCACTGCTAAGAAGGCGTTGTCTGATGTCATCATATTTAATTACGGACATAGAGAGGCTCATATACTGCAGCTGAATTAGTGCCATGCGTATGTCTCCATTGACTCTCTCGGCAAGTTCCTCAAGAGCAATCTAAACAAACAAACAACTCAATGGATCAGAATTCAGAAACTAGATAACTGTAAAGAAACAACTCAACTAACAGCTTAATCTGATAGTTGAGCATTGTGACCTCTAGGTCAACAAGGCTCTAATACCATGAACAGAACCAACTCAACTAAAAGGTTAAATTGATAGTTTAAGGCCCAAATTATTTTATATACTATAAATAACATTATCAAAAAGATTTGACAAACCACAATTATTAAACTAAAATTACAATACAAATTAGGTAGACCACTAGATGATTGTATTCAACTTTTCATGTATTACCTAAATGATTGTTCCTGGGATATCACAAAAACAACATTTGTGGCATTTGTATTTTCATGTTTTGAAAACCCAATGCGTAATGTTTACTGCATTCTATTCAGTGTTTTAAAAGGCGCGAGGCGCACTTGAGGCGCTAGGGTCCTTTAAAGCCGAG
>JAYMTH010002220.1:0-12984 GCA_036897465.1 Pelargonium australe
GAAGAAGAACAGTTCTTAAGGGCATTTTCGGGTTTTCAAAAAAAAAAATTAATGGTCATGTGCCCAGCACATGACCAAACAGTAACTTTTCCGTTAAATTTAACTGATGATACTGGATGTGCATACTTTAGGGTATGAAACTGAAAAGACGGTCTACCATAAGATAGGAAAAACATAAAAAAAAAAGCATAGGGTATGAAACTGAAAAGAAGGTCTACCATAAGATAGGAAACTGTAATTACCCTAAATTCATATATTCTTGTACAAATCAAATCTATCTCCCAGTTTATACTGTCCATGTCTCTCTTACGTACGCAACAACATTCTGGATTCAGTTTATTCACCATATACTATATACGTACATTTCTGCTTTTTTATTCCTTTTTGTTCTTAATTGCTGTTCATGAATTTCCTTTTCACTTATTCTATTTTTTTTTTGTCGAGGAATAATTAAGAAGATAATTACCATGTGCTATATATATAATTGCTGTTTCTAGCTAGCTGCTAGCATTAGATTCACCAATAATTGATACTCTTGTCTTTTTTCATTCCCACTATTTCACATCACAATAATGTTTCTCATTTTTAACTAAATGCTACTGATAAAACTCATTCGAGATGGATTTGATGCGTAAGTTAAATTCATCGGTTCAATAACAACAAAATTGAACTGAGGGTACATGTATTTTCGAGTTATCTAGCTAGTTAATGAATATGTATGTAACCTATTAATGTCGAATCCAACGTGACAACATGATTATAATTTACTACATTATCAATATATATAATGCATACCATTATCATTTGCGTATTTAATTATGCAACGATTCTTTCGTAACAAATTTACATTCACCCGCAACGACACGACGTTTTTGTGTAGCAATGATGTTGCAAAAAAGATTTGCGACCCATGTAATGCCGACATACCCATGTTGTTGCAATTTTGCGAAATTCATAAATAAAATAAAAAAAAAAATAAAAATTCAACCGTTTTTTTTTTTTTTTTTTTTTTTGTGTGTGTGTAGTATAATAAAGTTATCATACATGTATTGTTTTAATATATGAAAATTTACTCTTGTATTGGTTCCTAATTATTACATTTTTTGTTTTTGTTTTTGTGTGTGTATTTGGATTTTCAAAGTTAACAACTATACACAACTTGTAATTTCTCAAATAATTTTCAAGATTCATCAAGTCACTTCGATCACAATTTTTTTCCTACTTATTATGAGATATAGTAAATTAATTAAATCGATTCAAGAATTTAAGATATATATACGGCACCACACATGGCCAAGCCGACCTTAAATATTTTTCGAAAATAATTAAAACCATTGGCCATGTTCTATAACTTTAAACCTAATAAATTATTGGCAATGAGATAATTAAGGCCCCACAGGTTCATCAAAATCACAATCTGATCCATTATGATGTGCACAAGTTGGTGCACGATATTAATACACCATAGTCACATCTCCATTAATTTAATTACAAATTTAATTAAAGTTTTAAACTTTAATTGAAGTATAATGATGTCCGAAGCCGAACCACCAAAGTTGTAGTCGTAGACATGTGAAGATCTCCTGCTTTTGCGGCTAGTGGCAATTCTTGTATTATTGCTTTCTTAATTTAGGGTTTAACAATAATAAACATTACTTAAATATTAATGTTGCTTTGGTTTAAAGTTTTAATTAAATTGATATGTCTTTATGCTTCCAAAACGTTACTTTTTTATTTTACAAATTGAGAAAGATCATATAGTTTCATCATTTCCATGAAGTGGTTGACTCTCAATTTCCCACTTTACATATTCTTGAAAATAACCTTATAATTCATTTGTAGCATTAATTGTAATAATTGACTCGTGCCAAGTTCTTGTCTTTTAGGAAAATAAGTACCTCATGACAACTTCAACTTGAAGACTCGCACTTAATCAAGTTTTTATTTGCAACTTAATTTTATTTTCTTTTAAATTAAAAGTATTCAACTTTAAACAATTTGTCAAAATTGGTGACATGTTATGTTACGTGTATATTTTTTAAATTTCAAGTGTCGATAGAATTATAATGAAAATTGAATAATATAGACATCTACGAATCTCATATACATATATTGTTTTAACTATGAGGTTTTTGAAGTGAGTCTGCGATTAACACGGGAACAACACTTTTAAGCTATATCACACTCAGACTAATCATAATTTCAACTGGGTAGGACCACAAGGGCGGCAAAAACTCTCCTTATCAAGTTTAACGCAGCTGCATTCCCTGCTATTCGAATTCTAAACTAAAACAACTTCTTACCTGTTGACCCACACACTTGGTGGTGGAACCTCATATTTTAGTTAAGGAATACTTAATTAGAGATGATATTAATTGAAAAAAAAAAAATTGATTGATATTAATGTTAAACATAATTGTGTGCACATGTATTTAGGTGGGTAATCATATGGTTGTAAGCTAATAAAATGAAGAGTGATGGTTGAGAAATCAAATGCATGAACCTATCTCATATGCTTGTGAAAAGCATTGGTAAAGATATAAAGAAAAGGAATGTAAAGGTGAAGCTATATAGTGCCTTTGCCTTTGGTGGGGAACTCTTCTACTTCATCTCATTTTTTTTGGCATAAACATTTAATTGTATAAAAATTATAAAAAATAACTATAATTCAAAAAACGAAGAAAAAAATTGTTTAAGTTGTAAATTATAAATTTAATTGTGTTCGGATTTTAGTTATAGTTAAAAATCTCACATATTTTTATAATTTGATTTGAGATGATCAAATCCGTAATATTTTTTTTCCACAAACTCAATATATATTGCCAATCGAACCAGTCGTATTTCTATTCAGGAAAGAAAGATTTTTAGTTAATCAAATTAATAAAATCATAAAGTATTAAGAGAGATAATTATGAATTATGGAATCATGTGATGATGATAGTGTTAGAGGGTGGGTCCAAATTCCAATCCCAATAAATAAATAAATAAATAAATAAGATAAAAGTAAGGAGAGGAGATTAAAATACAATACGGAAAGGAGCACATGAGCATATACTGTAGGGTCCCACCAAAAAATTGAAACTGGGTGGCCACGTCAACACCCACAAGAATATTTCCATTCCTAGCAGAAACCAAGATCACCCGTCCGCTTCCCCAACTTACCACTCAAAGTAACCCCCAAATCCAACGGTCACCATCTCACCGTATCACATACACTTGAGCCGAGCTAGCAATTCAGATTCAAACTCGTCGGAATCTGACCTAATTTAAAAACGATTCAATTAATTTCGAATCAAATTGGACAAATATTCTCATTTTATATTAAAATTTTAAAATTAAATTTCACCGATAACACAAGATAAGTTGAATTAAACGGTTTAAAAGCTTTGGATAAAGTCCCGATGTGATATTTCGAAATAAAAGATGAGAGTTGCCCCATATTGTATACCTCAACAAATAAATAAAAAAAACCACCGACAACAATCTCAAAATATTTCTATAACTGTCATAACTAAGATCACTTTACCACAAAAAGTAACTCCCAAATCGCACAATTACCGTCTCGTCGTACCACATACACATCAGCCTCTCACAACCACCTCATCCTCACAACTGGAGCGCACAATTTAAATCTTATCACAAAAAGTAACCCCCAGATTGGACGATCACCATCTCGCCATACCACATACACCTCAACATCACAACTAGACCTCGTAGTTAAATCTTAGTCTGCGTACACTTAAGATTCAATCAAACTTAAAATTGATCCGATTCGATCAATTTTAAAATAAATCAGATTAAACTTTTCATGCAAAAATATTGACAATTTTGCCCACAATGAAAGAGAAAATTGAAAATCAAGGATGATGGTCATGGAGAATATTGGCAGCGAAGAACGTAACACACCGTATCACGCCTCCTTCTGTTCAACGTATATATAAGCAATATTGTTATTATTAATATAAATATACTTATAAACAGTATATTATATTATATTTATTTACAAGCCCTGATCGCTTCAGCTATTTCATGTCGGCTTGTTCACTTAACAGTAATCAAACCAAAAATTAACAAAAGCTGTCTTTGCTCCTTTGCTTTGCTTTGAGCAAGCTTCTGATTTCCCGGCGACAATTCAGTTTCCAGCTCTCTCCTGATTTTTCCATTTCTATATTCGATTTCTGAGCTTAGACTTGGAGGAGTTGATGGTTAGGGAGGTCGAGGAGGAGGAAGAGTTGGTTGCCCTGAAAGTGAAGCCTAAAGTGTCTGGAAATGGATTCAATGTGGATACTGTGACTTTATGCTCAACATTTTCAAAGTGATTCTTAAAGGGTTTTCGAGAAAGTTTTTCCTTTTTTCTTTTTCTGGAGGAGGAGGTACTGGAAATTTTGGGAAATGGGTTGTTGGTGGAGTTGAAGAAGATATATTGGGTTTTTTTCCTTTTTCTTTTAAGGGTATTTGTGCTGGAATTTGCCACCATGAAGGTTCCTTCAAATGGGTTCTTGGCAGGTGCTGGAGAAGGTGGCTCACTCTCTTCAATCTCCTACTTTTTTGTGTTTTCCATTCACTTCTGTGTGGGATATTGGTTGGTTTTAGCTTTGATTACTGAGATTGATTGTTTTCTTGAATTTGTTGAAGATTTGTTTGTGCTTGATATCTAAAAGCTTGTTTTGGTAAGCTTGTAATGTTAATCCAAGTTGGTAATATATTATGTGGAGTTATGGGCTATCTCTTAGCTCTCCTATGTTTTTTCAAACTTGTATATGCATATTAAGGTATGCTTCTTGAATTTTATGTTTACCAGAGGTATTGGGTGAAACCCCATGATATAGATCACACAAGGAGATTTAGTATTATAATTGTTACAATTTTTTTTTTTTTTTTTTTCTCAACCAAACTTATACCTTTGATAGTTTCTTATTTTGAGCCCAAGATTTTGAAATACTGACTAACTTACTTTCTTTGTACTTTGAGTTTAGTTTGATTCAATAATCTAAAGTCATCCCAAACGTTTCAACATATTGGTTTCTAGTCAATCTGTCAATGCAGACATATATGTTATCAACTGTTCTATTCACTTCTGTGATACCATATATATGTGTGTAAATATATATTCCCTTCTAAATCAATCCTGTGGTCATTATGCTCTGCTTGTGTCCAATCAATATGAAGAACCACCTGAGGTGAGCATGATGGTGTGCTGTTAATGATTTAGAATGAAGATATGTTGATTGAGAAACTCATCTGCTTGACACAATGAGAAGAGGACCCCTTTTGATTTGAACACTCATTTATTCTTTTTGGTCATTAGTAAATACATTGGTAGCTTTCTGTCAGCCTAATACAAGTGTATTTTTTCTCTATGTGATTAGCATATATCCTTTATAATAATACTATGATTGAAAAGAAAAGATAAGAAGATAAGAAGAAAATTCTTATTTGGCAATACCATATAACTAGCTTATTATGTAAGAGATTGGAATTCACAGGTTTTAAGAAATTTCTGGCTTCCTGCATAGCCATCATGTCATAGCTTCTTGGACATCTATCATTTGGATTTGAAAGTATTAACTGACTTTTAGTTTTACCATTTGGTAGTATTTTTAAGTGCATATTGTGTAACTTAATAATGCTTAAAGGAAGAACTTCTTGTTATCACTTTCTGTGGCAAAAATGAGTGCTATATTATATGTTTTGCCATTAAAGATTTTTATGGTCATAGCAAAAAAATTCATTTGAAATTGCTGATAATTTATGTTTTCTTAATCACAGGAGAGAGGAAGAATATCAATTCAGAGCTATGGCATGCTTGTGCTGGACCACTGGTTTCTTTGCCTCCAGTTGGAAGTCTTGTGGTTTACTTTCCTCAAGGTCACAGTGAGCAAGTAGGTGGCTTTCCCAATAGTTCTTGAGGAGCATGATGTCCTTAGTTCTTATCTCTAATTTATATTTCCGGATTTGGCCACTAAAATTCTCAGGTTGCAGCATCGATGCAGAAGGAGGCTGATATCGTACCAAGCTACCCTAACCTTCCTTCCAAGTTGATTTGTGTTCTTCATAATGTCACCTTGCATGTATGTGAACTTCTTGAGCTCTAAAAAGCTTTTATTATTTATTTTATACACATTAGTATTTTTGTAGCCAAAAGAAGAACGTAACTTTTCATGGGTTTTTGGTTGGGTATTTTTATTCACTTAACTTTGTACTTTGAACCAGGCTGATCCTGAAACTGATGAAGTCTATGCCCAGATGACCCTCCAACCAGTTACAAAAGTAGGTGCACTGAGTACTCCGTGATTAGATGGATATTTGACTTAACCATTTTTTGTCCACTTGTTATCATGTGTACTAATGTAAAAGATTGTCTGAAACTTCTGTCCAACAGTATGACAAAGAAGCGCTATTGGCATCCGATATGGCCCTCAAGCAAAACAGGCAACCTACTGAGTTTTTCTGCAAGACTCTTACGGCTAGTGATACAAGTACTCATGGTGGATTTTCTGTACCTCGGAGAGCAGCTGAGAAGATCTTTCCACCTCTAGTGCGTATAATTTTTCAAAATTTTGTCATGCTTTTAATTATTCATTACCATTCAACATCTATCCGTTCTATTGCTTATCATGAAGCTGTTTGATAGGATTTTTCAATGCAACCCCCTGCTCAGGAGCTGATGGCTAAGGATTTACATGACAATACATGGACATTTAGACATATTTATCGCGGTATTTCCCCTTGCAGAATGATTCTAATTTCCTCTTCTGTTGACATAATAGACCTTGGGTGTTCAGTTTTTTGAAATTTTGTTCTATTAAGTTTAAATCCACAGTGCAAGGTTGGAGCATCATTATGAATTTTATATAACTATACAAGAACAACCAAGCCTTTCTCAAACTATGTTTTACAAATTTTCCATCCATTAACAATGTATGATTATCATTTAACCTGCGCTTAATTTCGTTGGTCATCCAGTTTTACCCTTACTAGCATGTACTGACATCTTTCAAAATCTTCTCATTATTTGCTGTGACAGTCTGCTTAGCCTAAGACTGTATCTTCCTTAAGAAGTAGTATGATAGGTTGTGTGGCTTCAACCTAAACAGATAAAAGAACATGTATGTTTTTGAGTAAATTTGAAATCAATGAATTCATATATTAAACTGCGGCTTCTTGATTGCAGGCCAACCAAAAAGGCACTTGCTTACTACAGGTTGGAGTGTCTTTGTTAGCACAAAGAGACTTTTTGCCGGTGATTCTGTTCTTTTTATAAGGTTTGAAATTGGAAAATGTGAAACCAAAATTTCTTCTAGATTACTGTTTCTTATGTCACTGAGCTGAGTAATTTGTTTGGAATGTAGGGATGAAAAATCACAGCTTCTGTTGGGTATAAGGCGTGCTAATAGACAACAGCCAGCTCTTTCTTCATCAGTCATATCCAGTGATAGCATGCATATTGGGATCCTTGCTGCTGCGGCTCATGCAGCTGCTAACAATAGTCCATTTACTGTATTTTATAATCCAAGGTATTATGGCATGCTCTTTAATACTCGAGTAGAATGTGTGATCAACCCCATGCAATCACTTCAGTTGTCTGACTGCATTCAGTTGATTTTAATAGGGCAAGCCCTTCTGAATTTGTGATTCCGTTAGCCAAGTACAATAAAGCCATGTATACCCAAGTTTCTCTTGGCATGCGGTTCAGAATGATGTTCGAGACAGAAGAGTCAGGAGTACGCAGGTACATGGGTACAATCACTGGTATCAGTGATTTGGATCCCGTG
This sequence comes from Pelargonium australe, assembly GCA_036897465.1. NCBI lineage: Eukaryota > Viridiplantae > Streptophyta > Magnoliopsida > Geraniales > Geraniaceae > Pelargonium > Pelargonium australe. Next base: position 7,776 of record JAYMTH010002220.1, read on the forward strand.
CGGTGGAAAAGCTCACAGTGGCGTAATCTTCAGGTAATGTTCTGCTACACTTAGGTATAAATGGATAAATTTGAAGGATGCAGTTGATGAATTTCTGTGTCTGAGTGGTGTATGGCATGGGTTTCATTTGTATCCACAGCACCTATTTAAAAAACACTTTTGCCCCTTACAGATGAATTTAGATGACTTAATTGATGCATAATTTTATATATGTGGTGGTGTGGTATGGTGTGTATACGATTTTATATTGATTCAAATACCTATTAAAAACAACTATTCTTCTATGAATTCAGAAAATCACATGACATATTACTATGTAGTGCCTTTTAGAGTTCTTTTTTTCTTACTCTTGACCCCCAGACTTAGTTTTGTAAACTGCAGATTATTTAGATGCTGACTGGGAAGTGAAATTATATATGAGAATGCAAATCCTGAATCCCTCTTCTGTACACAGCTTACATTCAAACATACTGATGGTCAATAGGACTTTTACATTATAGTTAGGTATAAAAAGTAATGATTTCTCTGTTCTTGGTTTGTTCTTACTGGATCAATATGGATGATAGTCCAATACTGGGCAGTAAAGTGTTCTTATTTCATACACAGGTGTAGTGAAAATACAATATCTCTTGAAATAGAGACATCCGAATCTAGCTGATTTAGTCAATAACTTGTTCATTATGATAGGTTGGATGGGATGAATCAACAGCTGGTGAACGTCCTAGCAGAGTTTCAATTTGGGAAGTTGAGCCTGTTGTAACTCCTTTCTATATATGCCCGCCTCCATTTTTCAGACCAAAGTTCCCCAAACAACCTGGGATGCCAGGTAATGTGTACAACCTTGGTGGGATCAACTGTCTTTGTAGTGCATGTGCTAAGATTTTCAACTGTCTTTGTACACTTAGCTGGGATCATAATGTCCATTGAAAGATTTTCAATTGGATGTATGTTGAAGAAAATGTTAGGACACTACTTTTTCTAGATAACCCATGTGGACATCCTTTTGAGTAGCTATCTGTGGTAGACTTCAAATGTTGTGGTGCGCCATGATGGGGATTTTGATCATTGATTATTGGTTATATCTTGTTTTCTTTGCCACAAACTTGGTATAGCTTAAGGTTCATACTTGTCATTATCAATGTTTGTTTTCATTTAGTTCCCTCCCACCCAAACAAATATAGTCCATTATCTAGGTCTCTTGCAAGAAACTGTATTGACTTGGAAGGAACTGCCTTTCTTGGACAGGGTATACTGGGTACTTGTATAATAATTAAATTAGACTAAGAAGATCTGTTTGCTTCCCTTCCTGGACATTAATATCATCAAATAGTTATTGATCGGAGTACTTTTGCAGATGAAGAGTCAGATATGGAGAATGCTTTTAAGAGAGCCATGCCCTGGCTTGGAGATGACTATGGCATGAAGGATGCCTCTAGCTCTATATTCCCTGGCTTAAGTTTAGTTCAGTGGATGAATATGCAGCAAAACAATCAGTTCCCAACTGCCCAATCTGGATTCATGCCACCATCTGCCTTGCATGGTAGTGATGACCCATCCAAGTTATTGAGCTTTCAGAGCCCTGTCATGTCTTCTCCAAATCTCCAGTTCAACAAAGCAAATCAGCAAAACCAAGTCAGTCAACTGATGCAGCCACATATGGCATGGACTCAACAACAGCAGCAACAGCAACAGTCGCAGCAATTGTTACATACACCTATTAATCAGCAACAGCAACAGCGCCAGCAGCAGCAGCAACAACAACAGCATCAACCATCACCATCACCGCCACCACCACAACAGCAGACCCAGCAGCAGCAGCAGCTACAGCAACAGCAGACTCAGCAGCAGCAAGTACAACAACAGCAGATCCAGCACCAGCAAGTGCAACAACAGCAGCAACTTTTCCAATCACCTCTTCAAAATAATGGTGCTGTATCTTCTAACCAGATTACTAGTCAACATTTGCAGCAACCAGCAGTATACTCTCAGCTCCAGCATCAGCATCAGCAATTACTGAATGCCAGCAGCCAATCCCAACCAACTGTTCCTGCCATTAATAAGAGTTCATTTCAGTTGGCGCCTTTGCCACAAGACTCACATCCACAATTTCAACAACAAATGGAGCAGCAATCTGGCCTCTTACAGAGGCAGCAACAACAAACACAATTGCAACAATCTCCTCTACAGTTGTTGCAAAATAACCTCTCTCAGAGGGTACAGCAACAGGTACAACAATTATCACAGCAGGGCCTTTCAGAGCAACAAATTCAGTTACAGTTATTACAGAGATTGCAGCAGCAGCAGCAGCATCAACACCTACAGCAGCAGCAGCCGCAACAATGGCACTCCCCAACAAGATCACTTTTGCAACCTCAGCTGCTACAGCAGCAACAGGTTCATCAACAAAATCCGCAATTTCAACAGCTGCCTTTGTCTCAGCATCAACAACATATAAGCAGCAACAACTTGCCGACTTCAATGCTTGTGCCATCACAACAAATTCCTGTGAATCAACCTCAGAGCCAGAACAAACCACTTACAACAGTAAGAGCCCATTCTGGTCTGACTGAAGGTGACGCTCCATCATGTTCAACCTCACCTTCAACTGCTAATTGCCAGGTTCCCCCATCAAACTTTGTTAACAGAAACCAACAATTATCACCCATAATGGTAGGGGATCCAATGGTTGAGCCTGGAAGTAATCTGATGCACGAGCTTCAAAGCAAGCCTGATGTCCGGATTAAGCATGAATTACCAAGTACAAAAGGGCCAGAACAATTGAAATACAAAGGTACTATCATTGATCAATTGGAAGCATCCTCATCTGCAACATCATATTGTTTGGATGCTGGCACCATCCAGCAGAACTATTCCCTCCCAACATTCTGTATGGACAGTGATGTTCAGTCAAATCCTCGCAGTAATCTTCCATTCGCATCTAATGTTGATGGATTGGCACCTGACACATTGTTATCTAGAGGTTTCGACTCTCAAAAGGATCTTCAAAACTTGCTTTCAAATTATGGTGGCACACCAAGAGATATTGAGACAGAGTTGTCCACAGCTGGGATCAGCTCTCAATCATTTGGGCTTCCAAGTATGCCTTTCAAGCCTGGATGTTCAAATGATGTTGCCATCCCTGAGACTGGGGTTTTGAATGGTGGAGTTTGGGCTAGCCAGACTCAACGTATGCGCACATACACAAAGGTTGGTAACACTAGTCATTTTAACTTCCTGAAGCAAGTTAGCATTCATGGTATTCATAAGTTTAGGAGCTTCGCTAGGTGATGCCGTTTCTACGTCTTGGTTGCACGCATGCCTGGCATAAATAGATTACTAAGCCATATATCACGTACTGGATGATCCTACTTCATGATATGCTCTTATTTACTCAAAAATTCAAAATTATAATTATGAACAGAAGCAGTAGCAAAGGCTGACACTCTGATAGTTGACTAAGTTGCACAAGCCTTGCACGTAAGATTTGGTAGCATTCATTTTATTGTTACAAACAACTGAGCAATTTAAGTATATATACTAAATAAAAATATAGTAAAAACATTGTAAATAGAATGCTGTTTAAGAAGTACATAACTACATTATGAACACTGTCTATAATAGAACTGTATGCAAGACGTACACTTCAACTGCAGTTGCTGCAATTTCTTTCCTCTGTTCTGAAAGTGGACTTTTTTGAATTGTTTCTTGGCCTTTTATCTCCAAGGATATGTGAGATAAAAATCAGGTACAAATGTTTATGTGGACTGTAATGGAGGTGCTATTAATAATTGACGATAGCAGGATGAAATCTAACTATTTCATGTGAAGAGAATTAAATTTCTTCTTATCTCTTGTTAAAATTTCTCCAGATATTATGAAGTGGGAAACTAGCTATAGCAGCCTCATATTCTTATGTGCCTGATGGCTACGGTTTCAAATGCTCTTTTAGTTGTTTGACCTCTGAATATGTTATTAGGACTAGTGGCATTGTCACAAGCACCTTGCTTACTTCCATTTTTAAATTTTGAGATGTGTTCCGTGTATTTATTTTGTATGCAATTTTAATTAGTATGTCTGTTTTGGATGGTATCATTCTTCATTGATGTGCTTGTAATGCTAATGATGTTCCCAAACTATGTTAGGTTCAAAAACGTGGCTCTGTGGGAAGGTCCATTGATGTCACACGCTACACAGGGTATGATGAGCTGAGGCGTGATCTGGCTCGCATGTTTGGGATCGAGGGGCAGCTAGAAGATCCTCAGAGGACAGACTGGAAACTTGTATATGTTGACCATGAAAACGACATACTACTTGTTGGTGACGATCCATGGGAGTAAGTCAAATATCTTGTGCACTTCAAAGTCCCATTTTCGTCTGGGAGTTCGTTCCAATTCTTAACCTATCTTTATTTGGTTTCAGGGAATTTGTAAGTTGTGTACAGAGCATAAAGATATTGTCCTCTGTTGAGGTGCAGCAGATGAGCTTAGATGGAGATTTAGGTCATGCGCCGGTCCCCAACCAAGCTTGCAGTGGAACTGACAGTGGGAATAATGCATGGCGAGGGCAGTATGATGATAACTCGGCTGCCTCGTTCAATAGATAAAAGAGAGTTCTAGTTTCCTAGCTAGCTCCACTGAGAGTATGGATGGACTTTTTTTTTTATGTCCAGTTTTGCATTCTTGGATGGTTCTGGTGTGGACACTCAGTCATCTCTTAATTTGGGAGTAGATGGAGCTTTCCTTTACTGATCAGCGGCGAGAGCTTGTGGCCGAAAAATGCTGTAAACATGGAGGTTAGGTGAGGTGGATGATGATGCATGCATGGTTTGGTCTCAATTTGTTACCTCCAATAACACCACACACCAGTCTCAACAGGCAGGCAGATATGATTATGTGGTATACTTTGTGTTAGCTTGATTTGACACACATTTTCTTCCAAATTTGTAAATGCAGTAGCAGAGAAATGCACAGCAATACATAGTTTAGTTTTAACCGCAACTGTTTGTGTTGGTCACTGATTTGACAATTTTTTCTGAGTCAAGTCAAGGGTCCGAGATTAAGTTTCATTTAGGTCTTCTTTTTCTCAAATGCTAGGATTTTGACTAAGTCAAATTAGGTCTTCAATATGAGGTGGTTGCAATGATACACGTCCGGTCAGTGACTATGGGCCTGCGCAGGTAACGCACGGGTAAGCGGTTCCCCGGATGTGT
>JAYMTH010002221.1:0-12980 GCA_036897465.1 Pelargonium australe
CACTAATGACAAAGGAGAGCATTAATGGGTTCAAGTGGGTTTTCAATCAATTTTTGAGTTGCATCGGTGGAGTTCAACCTAAAGCTATATTGACAGACCAAGGAAAGGCTATTAGAGCTGCTGTTGCGGCTGTGTTCCCGGAAAGTAAACATAAATAGTGCATTTGGCATATATTGTCGAAGTTACCAAAGAAAGTTAAACATTTCACCAGTTTCCAAGAATTCATGATCCAGGTTAGTGTTGTACTGTTCGAATCATGTTCAGAAGCGGAATTTGATGAATTGTGGACAAAGTTATTAGTAACATACAAATTAAGTGACAACAAATGTAAGACATATGTGGGTGCCAACACTATTGAGAGATGTATTCTGGGCTGGCATGTCAAACACTCAAAGAAGTGAAGGCGTGAATGGATTTTTTGCAAAATATATAAACCTACATACGACTTTGACTGAGTTCATGGCGAAGTACGACAAGGCATTACGAAGTAAGGCAACAAAGGAATTTGAAGCTGACTTCAATAGCCAAACATTAAAAATGCCTTTGGTGATGGGTTTTTCCATAGAGAAACATTATGCGAAATGCTACACTAAAAACATGTTCACTATTTTCCAAAAAGAACTGAAGAAGGTCATTGATATAAGAATGAGTGGACGTATAGTAGATAAAAATTGTAAAGAGGGCGTGGTATATTACTTGGTAGGTCCAAATGATATTCCATGGTCCAATAATCGTATGGTTGAACATATTGTTTGCTACAATTTGGCAACAGGTTTGGGGACGTGTACTTGTAATAGATTCGAGACAAGTGGAATACTCTGTAGGCACATGTATGTTGTATTCCGTGAGGAGGAGGTGAATGACTTGAATGAAACGTACACTTTAGATAGGTGGAGGAAAGGTCTAACGAGAAAGCACACATTGGAGAAGAGTAATTATGATGTGGAAAGAATGAAACCAACAATGAAGTGCTATGATCATTTACTGACACAATCTAAGGGCCTTTGTGAGATAGCATGTGAAAATGTTGGAAGGAGTAAGGTACTATTAGATTTTCTGTGTCGTTGTAGAGTGAAACTTGAGAAAATGAAAGCTTTGGAGGAAGAATTGGGTCCACATGCAAATGTGAGTGTAGGGAAGGTAGGATTAAAGTATAAGGAGGAAGCTGAGGTCAACATGAATGATTTTATATCGGACAGTGAAGATGTGGAGCCTATTGCACCCAAAAAAGTGAAAACAGTGGGTAGGCCGAGGAACACTAAAAGAACAATTAGTGAAATTGAGCGAGTGAAGACGAATACGCGTAAGAAGGAGAAGCATGCTGGGACAACTTTTCCAATAAAAGTCCCAAAGGTATGAAAAACAATAGCTGAATTTGGAAATTGTAATTGTGTTTGAAATTAGAAAATGGACAGTTAATTTTGTGTGTGTTTTGCAGGTGAAGAGGAAAAAAAAAGAGACCAATACTGGAGCCGATGCCAATGTCATTGGTGCTGAGCTTAGAAAGCAAGGTGGAGACGAACATATGTCTAATGTTAAGGTATTTTACATAGCTGCAATCTAGTGGTTCATAGACATGTTCAATATCTGTCTGAAAAGTACAATTGAAATAGGTTAAAAACATTGGTGTTGATGTTGTAAACGGTTTTCAGGAGAAGGAAAAAACAATACTTTTAGGTGGCGACAGATGGAGTCCTTCAAGGACACAGGTTTGGAACTACACATATCTGGTTATGCATTGAGAAGTAAGTTAAAATGTAATGAAATATGTTGATTTTACATGACTGCAGGCTCAGGGTAGTGGAGATAAACCAACTAAAAGGAAAGGTAAAGAAAAGGACAGTTTCCAAGCAAATCATTTTTTTGGTGAACCGGCAGAACCTTCATGGTTTGAGGTAGGATTTACCAATGCCACTTGCTAAAATATACGAGGTATGATATGTGAACAACATACTCTATAACTGAAGATTTACGCAGGATAACCGTGGTCCGGATAATGAGAAATGGAAGCTTTATTCTGGTGAAACAGCAGAAGCCTCATGGAATCAGGTTAGGAAAATCCATTATCAGGGTAAAGATAAGCGAACTTTTGTTTTACAAATGAGTGACTGTACGAGCTTACATGTACGTAGGCTCAGTGGGTTCAACAAAGGAAGAGTACAAGTGTAGGTGTAGGAATAGAAAATGGTAAATCAAAGACTTTTTTCGGTGAGAGAGCAGAACCATCATGGCGTAAGGTAATCAAATTTCTTTCCAAGTGAATGAGTTCATTATCCTTTGTCAATCCTAATATCATGATTTGACATGTACATAGGAGCAACTTGGTAACGTAGAGGAGCATACATTTGAAGGGCAAGGAGTGGACAACATTAGTTGGTTGACTTCATTTATGAAGACGAGATTTGGATCCATGGATGGGAGACATTCAACGACGTTGTTTGATGACGGACAACGAAAGCTATATCCTGACTTTGTTAGACATGGTTTTAATTCGTCTGTTGCACATGATGCCTTTGCTTCAAATGATGTGCGCCTTTGTGATTTGTATGGAATGCATTTCGGGGGTCAGCAAGAAATGTACAATGAATCATTATACAAAAAGCATAAGAAATTGTACAAATTTATGTAAAATGAATGTAATTTTCTGGTATAAAGTATTATGTCATATTGTTGTTGGAAGCAAATGAATAATAACTTAGAGTTTATGATTGCATAAAACCTGTGACATTGTGGTCGATGAATTTGGGAGCAAATGAAAGTTTATTCAAATAATTAGCTTCATATGCAGGTTAGAATAATGTGACTTGGTTTCAAAACTTGGGGGTCCAAGATTTTTGAATTGAATTTTTACCATTCAAATTCTTGGAATGAGATAATACTCACTTTGTATGAAAACGCACCATTTAAAACTTCTTACTGGATCATATGACGTGACAAATGATGGGTTGTGGTAGATGATTAGTCAAATCTGAAATTTCCTGTATAGAGTGAAGAGAGAGGAAACCATTTCATTTCTTCATTTCTTCGTCTTCAAACAGATCTTTTGTGTGAATTCAAAAAAATCAGCGAAGGTGTAGCTGTCCGATCTTTCAATATCCGAAGACATAATTGCGGGTAAGTTCCGTCCTATGCATGTATTTTTGATTTATGCTCTACCATTTTCCGACGAACGATTATGAGATAGTCATAGTGGTGGAGAAGGTGTTAGGGTTTCAGTGTAGAAAAACTGAGTGTAAAGTATTGTGTGTAATAGTGGTAGATTGCTTGCAGAAGAATAGTAAATTTGCAAAATTTGTTTAGGGTATTTGTAGATTCTAATCACATATGATTATGTGATTGATTTGCAGGTTTTATTTTTGCGATCCTGGAAAAATGAAAACAAAAAGAGAAAAAAGGCCTATCGACAAATTCAGGTAGTATCTGATATCTTCATAGAAGGTCATTTAGAGACATAATACGGTGATTGATGAATATTTAAATATTGTGTGGACATGAGATTAGAAGCGATTGGTTGAAGACCAATAATGTGGAACACTGTGGTGGTCGGTTTTCAAACCATTTAATGGTGGTATGTACTTCCTTATATTTGTTATTGGAGTTGCAGAATTAATTTTGTTTAGTTCAATGTTGGTGTTTGTTAGAGAACGGTAAAGTAAGAGGACTATATTGATGCAGGAAATGAACTTAACTTGGAGTGAGGCAAAGCATGAAGACAGATACAAGACATTGCAGAAGGAAGACCGCAAGAAATACAAGAAGGTACATTAGTTATTGTTTTTGTAGTGGAAGATAAAATACGGATGAAATGCTTTATGTTGTATGTTTGAAATGACAGGTTCCTTTTGCAAGCAAGTTTCGACCGACTATATTGTTGAACCTGAAACTGTCTATAGCCCAGAAAAATGCAATTGATCAGATGGGGTTTCAATATCTATTTGAACACGAAGCTAGAAGGTTACATCGCAGTTTTGTTGTTAAATTATGTGAAAAATTCCAACCCGTAAGACGAAGCATTTTAGTCCACGGCGTGGACCATTTCATCAACGCCAATGACATTGGAAGAATATTAGGAATTCCATGCAGTGGCAGTTCTCTTCCAACGAGTTTTGCGGACAGACATACTGGACCATTGTTAAAGAATAGATACTGTTGTTTGAAGTATCAAACATTCAAAAAGCTACTTCATAGGGATGATGAAGAAGACTCTTTGGAGTGTAGGCAAGACTTGTTAGTCTTAGTATTAGGGTCGTTTTTGTTTCCCACGAGTATGGACGTGATAACACAGTCTAAACTTCCAAAACTTACAACTGTAGAAGGATGCGCGAACTACAATTGGGCCGAAGGTGTTTTAGAATTTCTTAGTGATCAAAATCTTGCGTACAAACGTGTATATAAGGAGGGTGGCTCATTGCCTGATGCAAGGGGATTTGTTCGAAGCCGAACAATTGGAGGATGCGTAAATGCACTGCTGGTATGTGATGATACAATATCCCAATATGAGTGGGTTTTATTGTGAACATTATTACTTGAAAGAATTACCAAACATATGTTGATTTCATACAGGTATATTACTTGGAGAAATATTTCCAGGATGTATACAGTAAATATAATGGTGAAGTACCCATTATGTATTGGTCCGACGAGCGAATCGCAAAGGCTATTAAGTTGCACGATCGACTCGAAGTTGGGGAAGTTGTCCTTCAAATGGTTTGAAATACAATTAAATGATTACTTCATTATAGACATGTTGTTATAAGTATGTAGTTTTACTTAATAATATGTTTGCAGGATCAATCAAGTAAAGTAGTTGGGAGATTGATTGCGAATAAAAATGATATGTCTATGGTTGTTGCTGTTGGTGAAGAGGCCGGCCCAGTATCTTCATCGCCAAGCGACGCAAATAAGTCTTCAAATGATACAAATGTTGATGATGTCCTTGGTGACAACTACTATACTCAAATTGGAGTTAATGAGTTTTTTATGGTTGTTGCTGTTGGTGAAGAGGCCGACAAAGTATCCTCATCGCCAAGCGACTCAAATAAGTCTTTAAATGATAGAATTGTTGATATTGTCCTTGGTGACAATAGTTTTTCTGATATTGGAGTGAATGAGCTGTCTATGGTTGTTGCTGTTGGTGAAGAGGTCGGCCAAGTATCCCCATCGCCAAGCGACTCAAATAAGTCTTCAAATGATAGAATTGTTGATGTTGTCCTTGGTGACAATAGCTTTTCTGATATTGGAGTGAATGAGTTGGCCGTCATCGGTGCAGATGAGTTGCCACTTCAAACCTGCTACTTCTTTGGACTACATGATCCTTGTCCGGTTAATATATCGGTTGACATGGTCATGAAGTGGCTAAGAGTCGTCCCTAGGTTGGACACTGTGGCAATATTTGGTGAGAACAGTGTGTCTGCCGGGACATGTTTGGAGTACATTTCATCGAACAATAATATAAAAGCAGAGGTAAGTATTGTTTATAGACAATGACAATGTGTTTTTTGTAATCATTGCAACAACTTAAAGTAATGTTCCATGATATGGTTTAATTGTGGCAGGCGATAAATTTTGCTGCATCGTGGCTTAATTTCCACAACAGGATTCCAGGCTATAAAAGGCATGTGTTCCCAACAGTTGTCTCGGTGAGTAACATATTTGTTTGGTCATTGTATTGTAGTATAAGGCAAATCACATATTCGCAGAACTAACTTTTTGATTTTGTTTCAATTCCACTTTGTGAAACAGGATATGCTGTATTCCGCTCAATGCATCCCTGTTCATATGGACGGTTTAATGGGCAAATATAGGCCGAAAGCGAAAATAGATTACAAATCTATTTCTGAAGAACATTAGAAGGAGACCTATTTAGGATACAGCTTGAAACAATGTGATATGGTATGTTCTTTGTTGACCCACTGCACTTAAGTTTGAGTCTTAATGAGCACTTTTCATTGATAGACATATGATGGCTGTAGGTTTTCATGCCGTGTTACTTATTGGGTACCTGGTTTGCAATTGCTATTGATGTAAGATTAAAAAGAGTCGATATTATACAGACTATTCCCGGTAGCTTTGCAGATAACGAAAGACCTATGAAAGAAGTAATATTTGAAAATTATATAAGGGAACATGTAATGTTATATTGGAAATTTGGTTTAGAATATGAACTACCAAATTGATCAGTGCGTCTGAGTTACTGTATTTTTGTTTCTGCATAGGTACATACCATGGACCAATTAATTTATATGTCCCCTGAAGATGTCACCGAAGAAAACAATGGTTCAACATTGTTTCCACCTTTCCACTATCCAAAAATTAGTACTCGGTCAACTCGGTATTGACATAGTAATTCCTAAATTCAATAGACAAATGTTTTGTTCATCAGTTTCATTTTTCTATCTTATTTTCAGTGAAGAAGACAACTTACCTTGTTTGATCAACATACTGAGGTTCTGGTATGGCGATAAGGCGCAAACAAGTTATGCAATGCAATTTCAAGATAGATCTTCGGTGATAGAGATATTGTCGGCAATTATACTTGATCAAAACAATGAACTACACTGTCAAGCAGAAATGGAAATACTTGCTATGCAATCGTAGTAATGGAAACTGAAATTTTTTATCTTGTCAGGCTTGTATATTTGTTTATTGTCTATATATTTTGTACATATAAGAGATTGTGTCCAATTATATTGTTTGTGTATCTGTGTAGGTGTATTCATCATTAATAGACAAAGGTTGGACCCCAATTTAGTACTCTTTACCAATTTGCTTGTGTGTGGCCGATGCAATTGTTTGACCCTCATGTCGTGCTATTTTACTCGGTTGTTAACTAAAACTTGAAGACATTTAATGGTTCCGACAGAACAGCTCCAACTTCTAGCGGGTGCTTTCAGTACCATTTAGCTTGCTAATAGTGACATTGTATGCATCAAAGAATGTACAAATGATGCATTCTAAGATAAGTAATGGTAACTGTGAAAATGGTAATGACATTGAAGTTGTCGACGAAGACAAGTACAATAAGTTTAGTACAAAATATATGTGCAGAACTTCCAATTCGTTGTAAAGAATATTGTACTTGTCTGCATTACCACAAAATAATCAAAAAGTAGGGGACATCTTCTCTTGCCAATTCCCTTGGACATGCATCGAATTATTTACTTTCCCTATGTGATGGTCTGGTAGGGCACTGCTTGATTGGAGTGTCCACTGGTTCAATATTAATGTCATCCAGAAAATTTTTCACATCAATTTGGATCATTGCATTTAGCAACTCTCTGCGTATTGAAGTGTGGTCCTTTGGAAAGACACGCTTCAATTGGAGAGGGAAACCATCGTAGTATCTCATGTAGTTCATTGCGAACACTCCGCAATCAATCCTAGCATCCCCAAAAGTGAAAACAGCTTTTTACTAATATTGAATTGTCGTGGAAATGCAAAGAAAAGAGGATGACTACTTATAAGGGGAAATTGCTTACAGGTTGTCCTATTATGGGACCGTTATTTCAACAATATTCCATTTGTCACCAATTGCAAATGGTTTATATTGCGGGGCAGCGGAGGAATGGCTTATTATAACAGAAATGACCTCCAACTACATGATGATGGAAATATTGGTCATTGTAGTATGTCATTGTCTCACTGATAAACGAAGACCTCATGAACCGAATAGTCCTATTAAAACAAACCTGTCGTGCTAGGAGGCGTATGAAGTCACTGTCATAGGATTTGTCGAGCTTGTTGAACCAAGATTCCTTTTGGCTGTTCAATATTTGACTTTTTGATGTTTCATATTTATGCACACTACGTACCAATGATCATGCAAGACCACTGGATGGAAGATTTGTGACAGTTCATTGTTAGACATAAATCCGATATTTTTATTTATAATCGAACAAGTTTGCACTCCCAGTATTAACTACAACAACTAACCAGTTCACAATATTGTATGTTGAATCCCACTTCAGCTTCTTTGTACCACTTGTTGTTGATATTCTTTAATGCCTAATGTGGACCTTGGGGCAATACTGTCTTCTGTCCAAGAATGGACATCTCAATCATAAGTACTTTGCAAAGAACTTCCTATATAAGCACCAAATAATGTATGAACTGTTGACATTGGACACGGTTGAAACAATAACATGAAGCAAAAAATTATGCACATGGCTGATACACTTACGCTTATAATGGGAGGCAGCACCCAATATTTTCTGTGCTTCACAAATATGGATTTATTGAGCCAACCACATGCATAATGTATGTGCTGCAAAATAATTAATGCATTGGTTAAGCAACAAAACACCACATCACTATCAGGTTACTAAAATTGATAATGTTAAAAACATACCCGGGCAGACACCCACATCAATGGGTTTAAAAATGCGTCGAAAACGATGTCTCGATCTATCTGTGCAAGTATTCTATTGTTGCAAACAACAACAGAAAATATGAATGCCAAATTTAAGAATTTATCATATGTACATTGATTACAACAATACTCACCTATTTTTTACTGGTGTGTCATTTTCATTAGGTTGTGCATTGATGTGATCTACCGTCGGACGATCCCATTTGGCGTTGGATTCACTTCCTGATTCATCCGAGGACAACATAACCAAAACTTCCTGTTCCTTTTGAGAAGATTTTTGCGTACGAAGATATGAATGGATTTCAGCTGACATTTTTGCAAGAGCCTTGTTTACCGCATCCCTTAATCTTGTCTTCTTTTTTATGCTCGGATTAACAGGAATATGGTGTTGCCTCCCTTGTGTTCTGTGTGTCCGCCTAAGAACAGACCCACGTACCTTTTCCAGCTGAACCCGCAACTTTGGTTGATTATGTGTTGAGGCTTTGAAATCTTTGTTACTCATGACATCTTCCATGGATGTGTTGTCATCGGACATTAGGAGACTTGATACCGATTCAGACATACTGTGTTCTGGTACAAGGGCGCACTGATGAATTGTGTCTTGATTGCTCAACATCTTCTCGGCAAATGTCAACTTGTGCATCAACTTCAAGTGCAGTTTCACTCTATCAGCACTCCAAAAGTTGAGTGGGATTTGTAATGTTTGGACACAGTTAAGGTCCGCGAAGAAATTGTTTAGAACAAAGAGCTACAAGAAGACATGTTTACAATATGAGTGACAATAGTAACAATTGTAGTTAAGTGTAACCATCATATAAGCCAATGGTTTCTAGTAATGAATACACAAAAAAATACTATAATTTCAATAATAATTTGATAATGGTACTTAAAAGCAAAACGTGTCCACATCCGGCCGACGATCCGCTTCTCTTTAAGGGGTATTCAACGGTGTCTGAACCACTTTCCAAATAACGTTTAGAAATTCCTCTGAATGCGAGTATTGATTTTTGTAAAAAATCCCTCACAACATAAGCCCAGTTATAATTTCCATATCCGCCTTCATCTCCAACCATGGGTAGGACCCTGGTAATAGACACACCTGGACAAGTGGTTGGAAACAAGAAAGTCCCAAGAGCAAGAACAAGGAAATCTTGCTCAAACAATGGCCCTGCCAACCCTTCATGAGTAGATATAAGATCAAATAATTCATTGGCGTTAAGTCGGCCATATCGTTGTTCCAAACACAACCGCTGTTCTGCATTCTTTAAAGTTGTTGGTACTTCCTTACCTTTAGAGTGAATTCCTTGAATCCTCCCTACTTCTTCGGCAGATAGCCAACACCTTTTTCCATGAACTATAATGGTGTTGTCAGACGGCGTATATTGATCTGCTAGACGATATATTTCTTCTTTGAATACGACGGGACATGAGTGTTGTAGCAATTGATGAAACCCCATGTGTGAAACAGTTTGTGATTGAGTTTCTGATAATTTCAGATCCAGCAACCATTTTGGATTGATGCTGCTGCGGAAGGAGCACTGCATATAAAGGCTAAGGCATGTGTACCGGGAATCATGCTATGAACATTCAACGCACAAAATAGAGTAGTTAAGAAACCAAACTTACTTTACCAGCTTGCGAGTCCTTCGTAGGACTATTGGTTTGAAACGAAGTTTTTTTCAGCCTAACCATTTCTTATGAAGCTTTGTGAAAAATGATGTTACCTAGATAATAAAATAATTCTAAATTAGGTGTGACGATGTTGAGACTTATAATGGATGTACTGAAATAAACATGCCAACAAAACATGAATAACATGAATGAGCCCCTCCGTGAAGAAGTTGAAATATACGAGTTCATTATGACACTAGAAAAGAGGTATTCTCTGAATAATACCGAAACATGCCCGATTCATATCGATGAACACTGCTTGAAAGGAAAAATGGCTTCCATGAGTAAAGCATTCGGTACTATGAAAGCTTTCGATGAGACGATTAATGGTGAAGATTTAATCACCAGATCAACAATCTACAGTTAATGATGATAATGCACAGTTCAAATCATGAAAATCATATATGTACAACTTATTGTCTCACAATGTTCAAATAGGGATAGATATTCAGGAGACAAACACATCATACTTAGAGGCTTTATTTCACAGTATCATTTTGGGAGCAACATTTTATGAAACCACATCAAGAAACAAAATGTAGACTTCAAAGCAAACACAAGTATATATGAATCAGAGAAAATACCGGTTGAGAACCTCAAGAACTAGAGCTTAAACAAAAAAAATCTTGTTTTAGTGAAGACCTAAATTGGTATCTGGAAGCTGTATTTTATAAATGAATGGCTTCCAAATGAGATTGAGGGTTACTTGTAGATGATGAGAAATTTTCAATGAAATAAAACCAATGGTTAGTGTAAAAAGTGAGTAAAGATGAAGTCCTACACAATCTAATCAAATAGATATTGACAGACTTGTTACTGTCAGCAAATCGAGGTGGTTTGGTGAAGAAACTAAGCAAGTAATTTGTGGAGTAATTTGGTAACCGCCACTTGGATAATTGGTTAGGGTCCTTAAGTATATAGTTAGGGCCCACCAAAAATTTATAAGGCCCACTAAGCTACTTGTATTTTGTGGCCCAAACGCTTATTCTCAATGGTGTAGAAATGATAACACCTGTCACACAAAGGACAATGACAAATACTAGACATGTTACAGAGATATACTTTGAAGTGACAGGGCCCACAAATTAATTTCAAAAGTTGCCTTCAACTATTCACCTCATTCCTTCTCCAGCCAGACGACCAAGGAACCCTAACGCCCTGAACATCCTTCTTCTCCGGACAAATTTCTTGTCTTAACGAAATCAAACTTGATTTTTGTTGTTGTTGTATCCTGTCTTCTAACCGCTGCAGTTAAGAACTGTCAACAAATTTATTGCTTTATCTTCGTCAAGAAATTTTACATTCGCTTCCCGATTTGTGCATACTATTTTCTTAAATCGCAGTGATGGCAAAATGTAGGAAGCCGATTAAGAAGGGCGTTCCCCCACCGAGAGCTTACGATGTATTCAAGTAAGTTCTTGTTTACATTTGGTAAAGTTACCACCTTCATTGGAAGTTTGTGTTTTGTGTTCTGCATTCAAGTAAGTTAAAGTAAGGTCTTGTTTACATTTGGAAAGTTGTTCAACATTTCATAAAGGAATGGTCGAATAAGAGTAACAACGCGAAGAAATACAGAACCGCAAATGGCCATTACACAAGGCAGTATGCTCAGGTACTCACCACACCACATTCTCTTTGCATGTATGTGGGCTGTCATTTGAAGATCATCATCTAAGTAATAGTTATATGCACTTTCCTACTTAGGCACTACGTGATGCATGGGGAAAACCTAGAAAATTTCCCCGTTTTAAAAAGATGATGAAGATTCATTCGAACTGGGTTAACAGGAATTATGGAACCCAAAAAATACGCCAAGTAAGACTCTATTAGATATTTATAATGAGTAGGACAAAAAAATTACATATTATTGGGGTTTCAAAACCTAATCGATTTCCCTGCATACTCAATTTGTTGTTTTCAGGTTGCTTTCGCCAGCACTGCAAACCGAAACATTTATGCCTACTTGACGAGCACCCCTACATAGAACTAAGCCTTAATCAGGTTCTTGCTGTGAATCACATGGGATTTGGTTCAATGTTAGACATAAATTGCGAATCAGTGGCAAGGAAGTTTCTGATGCCTATCATTCAAGGGTTTGACATGAAGACTCGATCCATGATGATCCGATGTAATTCATATACAACCACAGCTGCAGATGTGGCTTACATTTTGAGAATTCCTAATGGCAACCGACCAGTTCCATCGGGCTATAAGTCTGAAAAACAGAAGGAGGTTCTTTGGAGAAGATACAAGGACGGTACCCTGGACAGACTTTGGTGTCACTTGCAGAGACATAAAAAAATGCCGACCAATAATTTCAAACGAGATATTATGGTTCTCATATTAGGTTGTTTTCTTTTCCCAACAACCATGCCCATGCTGAAACCAAGACTGTTATATTTAGTAACAGAGTTAGATTATTGCCATAAGTGTAATTGGGCTGAAGCTGTGTTAAATTTCCTCTGTGAAAACATTGAACAATATCAGGTGAAGCAGAATGCATCCATTGCTGGTTGTGTCCATCTGCTGACGGTGGGTACCAAAAAACGCATTGCAAACATTTGTCATTTTAGTCTTCTCTGTTTATGTCATCATTCAAATCACCGGTTTGTCTTGTGTTGACCAAAATTGATGTCTTCCAGATATATTACCTTGTGAAGTATTTTCCGAAGACTGTGGCGATGGCAGGGGACATGGCTCCAGTGAAGTGGTGGGATACACAAAGAATAATAAAGTACAAATATAAGCATAGGAGGGAAGAGAGGCGCCGAGAGCGGATGAGCAAAAAGGTAAATTTGCATAGCCATATTGTGTCTTCCAACCTAGATTTGAAGATATACTAGTTTTAAGTGACAACAATTGTCGTACACGGAGGACCGACTCTGTTAATTAGGTTACCCATTACTTGCTTACTAACTTTACATCATTGTAGGGAGAGAAG
>JAYMTH010002222.1:0-12980 GCA_036897465.1 Pelargonium australe
TTTTTTGATATAAAAAACTATGTTTTGGTGTGGCCAATGGATACAAAAACGAAGTTGCATTTATTGCATATTCTGTTAGTTGAAGAAGACGATGATGCAAAAACACAATTCAACATTGTAGTCCGACACTAAAATTCTACAGTTTTTGTCCAACCTATGGAGGCAAAGTAACTGGTGATACATGAAAGTGCAGTGGTGGTTTGGGACGAGGATTTGGTGTTCGCGGCACTGGCAAACTGCAAAACTGATACTATGTTAAACTGGTAACAAGTTAAAGCTCATGTTGAACATCTATTTATAACTGGCAACATAACATACGGACACAAATCGGGTACAAATTTTGTTACAAAACAGCATGAATCGAGTACAGACAGTTAAGACACAACAGCGAGAATCAAAATACATTTTACAGACCATTTGCCTACGTTAAACTTTCCCCCAACCTAAAAGGTTAAGCTGATGATGGAGGGGTCAACTTGCTCACATTCTTTCAATGCAGTATATATTAACACTCTCCCGCGCATAGCACAACAGATCATGAACGTGGACCAAGAAGGGGGGCAATAAAGACGGGGGCGTGTCAATGTATCACACATCAAAAGAATGTGAAATCCGTTGCCACATGATATACAAGTTGGGTCTTTCACCTATCAATTTAAACTTTTGGGTTTCAGTCAAGTATAACACCTACCTTTAGGTATCAGCTTCTATGGAAGAACTTGTTATCTTCGAAGCTGATAACAAAAGTTCGGATTTCCATTGGGGAGAGTTCTACCACCAGTTTGTGAGGATCCACAGGTTTTCCCCTCTCCGCTTTAGTCTCTTCCTCGGAATGGCCTTCCACTTTCCAAACAAGTCTTTTTTTCACCATTTCAGTCTTTACTTGATTGGCAGATAAGCTCATCTCAGTCACTTCTCTTATCTGGAGTGAACAAAAAGAAAACTGCATGAGAACTATACTAAGCTGGTTTTCCGATTTGCCTTGGTTAGGATCATGAGCCAGTTAATTTTACCTTCTTGCGTGGAAGCAGCCTTCTCAGATCTACACTGGCCATCTCTGAAAGATCTTTGTCCTCTCCAATCTGTGCATGTAGCCAAAAAAATAAGATATATACTATGTGGCCCAGAATAAGGAACAGCTGAGACATAGATTTGAGCAGAAGACGGCAATCAATTCTGTCAAACTCTGTTGCCATCTTCCAGTAACACGGCATTAAGATAAATTATAAGAGGTTCAACATTTTATGACACAGTAGCCAAAAGCTTCAAATGAAAGTACAAATCATCACATTAATCTCTGAAACCTAAGCAGTTTATGTCTTTTTTATGCAAGAATGATTTTAGAAAGGACGTGCATATATCATCGGTCACAAAACAATCCTACGTCAGTTGCTAAGAAATTAACATTGGAAAACAAGCTTTGGGAATGAGTAGAATCTACAACCAAGCTCGTAAACACCAACGATTGGAGATAACAAGCCGACAAAGACAATAAGAATAGATGAACACAGAAAGCTGAGGCAATAGAAGGTATAAACGACAAAGTAAAATGTTCAACTGATGCTGAAGCCGGGAGTCTTAGAAACTGGAATTAGTATATTCATCTTATGTTAAAGAAAACGGATCAATTCAAAATGGTACTGGACCTGAAGATGTTATCATAAAAGGGGAACATCTATTTTAAATGGGGTAATAATGGAAATGTTGATTCAAAATTGTAAATTTCAAGTAATTTCTTCAAAATAAATGAGTTACTGTAATAATAGAATAGAATAAAAGAGAGACGCGCACCTCATATAGATGAGCTAAACGAAGGAGAACTTTTCCATCATCCAGCTCCTGCATAAATCAGGAATAAGAGAAAATTCAATTATAGATGAAAAAGGATGGACCAAGGAACCTGTGATTCAGTGCAACTTTATAGTAGCTGGCATAGGAGTCCTAGCTACCTTCTGAAAAATCCTGGAAGATTGTTTTATTTTATTTATACCAAAACAACACTATAATAAAACAATATAAATACTGTCTTTATTGAGAACAAAGATTCAAGTACCTGGAGAGTTATAATAGCGACATTTTCAGGTAAAGTGTAAGATGAATCAATCCCTGAAAAAGTGGTTATATGAGAATTCATCCAGTTATCTCCATCCTGCAAAGGAAGTTACTTTTTGTGTTATATTAATTGACAAATAAAAAAAGAAACATTATTTTTACATTTTTTTTCATTGTTTCACCTGTTCAGCAAATGCTAACATAAGTGGAGAATATATCTCTTGTCCAAAAGATCGACGCCACTTAGCACCCTCTCCTAGGGGATCAATTCTGAAATAATATTTTCCTCGTACCTGAAAATTTTACAAGTAAGAGGGAAAGCTAAAAGGCATAAAGAAATTAGATTGTACCAGTCAGAATAATGATGTGTCCATTTCGTAAACCATGGAAATCTAACAATTGGATGAAAAACTTGACTGCTTGAGTATAGAGCAAACAACTAACCTTTAGAGTGAAGGCTATAAATAACTAACTACTATAACTAAAAGTATACCTACAAATTATTCTTATATAAATTCATAATGTCAAAGCTTCTTTGGCCTTTGTTAAGATGAGGTCATCTATGATACATGTTATGACTAGTACGGAAGGAGGAGAGCTAATCCACTAAGTTGTGCATCAAATGAAGGCCTTGAACAGAAAGAAAGAATAATAATATTGAAAATCCAAATTTACTATGAAGAGAAAACAAGGTTGGTAATTGTGTCAAATGCATTATAAAATATGCACTTACTGTTAATCCTTTGCATTCATTATGAACACAAACTGTTTCATTAAGAGCCTCAGCAACACCTCGAGAATCATCAAGTAACAATCTCCTATGTAAGAAGAGAAGCCTCAATCACAATTTTGATAATGTGCTAATGAAAATTAATAAGAATGATAACATAAGACTTATACACTGCCTTAAATAGTGGATTTAACCTCAAATGTCATTATATGTCAAAACCAAAACCCAAAATAAACTGACCACGGTGCCAGCCCCCAAAAGAAGAGGTATAATAAGAGAAATGTGAAAGAATGGCACCGGGATCTGGCATGTCGTTTATAAGAAGTTGAGCATCCTCCACTAGCAAGCTGGTTTCCAAGTGTGAGTTCTACCCGATCATAATTTACCATGAGATTAGAATTGGGAAGGTGATGACATACCGATGGAGCAGAAGCTCAATCTGTCCGTCCTTAATGCTGGATCCACCGATGGGCCGATCCACCAGCACAGAAACTTCTGTTTGATCATCTTGTACATAAATTCCAAGATTAATCTGAAAGGAAAATATAAAACTATGATTGAAGGTTGTGAAACCAACAGAGGTAATATGATTGCTACTAAATGCATAACATGGTTTTATTAACACTCTTAAAAATGGTTAGCTTAGGTATTGAAGGTGTTTGCATAGAGGTACATGTTAGGTCAGCATATCACCTATCAAAAAATAAAATTTACAATGGCTGCATGCAAGTGGAGAATTGATTGGATGCTTATACTGAGATTTTCTCAGACAGTCACACATCTATGGCCATAATATTCACTATTCAGTACACTCGTGTCCATACATGTTTGGATGCTTTAACATAAAAGGGAATTCTCCAGTTTAAAAATACAGTGCTAAACTGTGAGATATTAGTAAAAAATATATGCACATGGTTATGAATTTGTAGTTATGTTCCTATGATCCTATCTATGATTTCTTTGGATGCAACCAGAATATAGATATTATACGCAATGAGTGTAACCATGTGTTTCACACTATAAACCTCAACTAAAACATATGTAGCCTTCACTAGATGTTTGGTGTTTCTACAGTTGCTATGCATAACCTAGTATCCATCTAGAAACATGGAATTCATGTTCCGGTCTTAAAATCATACTGCAAAAAGGGGTCCACTTGGAATAAAGACATTTCTTGAAAGCAGTAACTTAGACTCCTCCTTATATATATAACTCTAAACTTCTTTCCGACTATTATTTATTAGGAATTGCCCGGAGTAATATAGTAGTGAATTTAGAATATGAAAAAGTACATTAGAAGAAGAAAGCATACTGGGTAATAGTTTCCAGCAATAGGTTGATTCACTTGCAAGTCCCAGTCCGTTCTATGATCTCGAAACTGCAAGTAGAATGAATGCATAGATTAACTAATTGCATTGCATCTTCACACTCATCATAAAATAAGCATCTCAAAGATAAGTGTCTTTGCTTATCAAAAAAGATAAGTTTTTTTTTTTTTTGATAGGCAGCAAAAAAGATAAGTTGTCTTTAAATGCTACATGCTGATATATAAAACCAACTTACGGATGCAAAAAGTAAAGTATCATTTTGGTTAAGAACATCACCTATTTCTAGCACATAACTTGCTCAATTAAGATGATATCTACACTAACTAGATAAATTATTTGCATAGAATGGTGTGTATGTGACATACCCTTTTGATAAAATCACGCCCATTAGAATCTGTGTAGAATGTTCCATTGGTTTCCTTGGTTGTGGTAATATAAGATACAACTTCTTTTCCAATTCCATCTTCAATGGGTACAGGACCAACCTGGCATTGCAAACAACATCAATGGGAATGCCCTGACCCACAATACTCAGCACATAAGTTACAATCAACTGTATTATCCACTTACAGTTTTAGTCACTATCCATACAATATTATTTAGCAGAATAATGATGTCAAAAAACACAGGGGTATACTTACCATGAACTCAACTTCAACATGCTCCTTTGCATTGTAGACTCTAGTGACCTACACACATTTTCAATATATGATTACTGACAACAGCAAACTTAGAATCTGCAGTGAATTACAAAAGATTCTTTTGGTCCAACATAGTATCCTCTCCTCAGAACAGCATTAAATCATGCCAAGATATGGTTACAAGATAATATAGGCAGAAAACAATATAAATGACAAAGTTCAGAATTCTTACTCCTAAGGAAATTAGATACCAGTTTGAGATATTACAATGTTGTCCCATGAAAGTTATTATATATATAAGCATTGATGAAATAATTGTTACTGAAAATCCTTTAACTGAGGTTCCTAAAGTGGGTATAAAGCTGATGGCTGCATATCTTAGCTTCTGAAGCCAATATATACTCCTGCAGCGTTCCCTAAGTCCAAGAGCAAGCATGGAAAGTTGCAGCTAATTAACCATTTTTGTCAACTCCCATCACCGGAATTGTACCTTGTTTGAGTTGGGCCACAAACAGCAGGTTTAATAGGACTATGAGAAGTATCACTTTCATAATTAACTCTTACAAATGTGAAGTCCTTAAGTCTGTTTTATTCAGCAAATAAGTTGTCTGTGGCGATGACACAAAATAAACAGGTTCATGATGAGATGATTAACACAGACATAGACAATGTACCTGAGATATCCATGGATTGATCTGCTGGTGTACTTCATCTATTATTGGTCCACGGAAAATAGTTAAAGGAACCTGCAACTTGTGACAGAGTTTTACCTGACTTTGATTACTTGAATGTATAAAATTGTATTTCAGAAGACACTACATACCTCTGTTTCAGGTTTTATGTGATATGTTACATTTGGACGGAAGACATATGCCCCAGCATTCTAGTAAAAAATAATGAAAGAAGAAAAAATTGTTAAAAGAATTGAGATAGAAATAAAACTAATATAGAACACAGAGAAAAGGGAAATATTAAGACTTCTGATTAAAATATGCCTACCTGAGGAGCTTTATCACTGCTACCATTGTAGGCAGAGTAAAAGCCATATGATTGTTCAACCTTCTCCTCTACCTTCAGAGAGTTACAAAAGTGAGTTGGTAACATATATCATTACATTTTATCTTCCCTTTATGTTTTCAGGGGAGATGGGGAGGGATGATGAGAACAAATGTAAAAAAGGAGATGATCGAAACACCAATGACAATGAAAATGCTACCAATCACAAATCTAATCATGCTAACAGTCATGAAGAAGGAAAATGTGAATGTCAAATAAACTGCTATTATGCAGCTCTCACAAGCATTACATACCAAGCTTCTGTCATTAGTATAATGAATAAGTTTGCCTTGATCTGCAGAGAAGGTAAGCTTTACTTTTCCTTTACCCACTTTAACTGTGGATGTTTGACTTTTGTGATATTTTTGTACAGATGATGTGGTTGAAGTTGCAACTGCAATAATAAGCAAACCATTTGGAATAGCTGTTATTTTGATGCTATGGAGATTTAGGTTTCATGTCTGTTCTCCATACCAAAATCAGTTAAAAGAATATAGCAAAAGACTGAACCTGCTCTCTTGGAGCTAGAGATAGTGTAAGTGCTGAAGCCAAGAGGTGGCACAGACACTGCAAAAGCAAGCCAATACTTAGGTGTCTTAGACGGAGTTGTACCCAAGTATGCATTGACATAAAAGTTCCTTGTGCCCAAATAGGACTCAGTTAGAGAAAGCAACTGTGAATCAATTTCTTTTCCCTTGGAATCATGAACAATAATGTTTTTATTGATCACCTGCAGCAAGTTGGATAATTTAATCAGAAATATGAACTATAAGCCAATTTATTCAACTTCTCTTCTCTTAGTTTGAGAATACGGTATGATAAAATTTTGCAGCTTTAGAAATCAAAGTGAACTTTAAACAAAATGTGGTTACTTCATGTGTGTTGCATCAAAAAGCAGGCTGATGTATTAGTACCCCATAACTGGAAAATCTAAGCTGGATATTCATTCTGTGGAAGTATCACATGTTAAGTGATCCCACATCGGTAAAATATAAAGTAAAGTGGTTAAATATAATGGTGCAAGTGAAACCCTATTAATAAGGTTGACTTGTTAGTAACATCAACTTAAGGTTGCCTTCTCCCCTCAAGTTTTTCAGGTTGCCATGTACGAATTATTTTCATATGCTGATCAAGTAAATCATGTATGACTATTCAGAACATGTGGACCATTACAAGAAACAAACTATACGATTTTATTTTCATGAAGCATTGATATTAAAGTTCAAGATTTTAAGCAATAGGGCAATAGTGAATTAATCACAGGTACTTGACACACTGGAACACTGAATATAACAAATTATAGCATGATTGGTGAATCACTCACAGCTGTAAAGTTCAAAACCTGAAGCACTAGAACAAGAATGGAATTACTCACAGGTATTCTAATTACATCATCTCTCTTCCATCCAAGAGAATTGTAGACAACAACAACCTATAAGGAGAGAACACAAAACCTGATATATTCAGAAGTTGAACATCAAAACTATAGTTTTACACAGAATGCAGGAGATATGAATGATTGTCCTCACCAAGTTTTTCCCTTGGGCTAAATTAATTTCTGATGCAGGACAATAACTTATATTGAGAAGTGGACACTGAAAAAAATATAATGGATTAATAAAAAGAAAGAAGGAAATAAACTAACTAAAGAAAAAGGAAAGGATAACTAGCATGTTGAATGTTTTTCATTGTGAATATAGAAATAAATCCGAGAAAAGATGAACATTATCCTAAACTTCAATTTTATTTATTTATTTTTTTGTTTAAACCATGGGGTTTCTGAGCAGGCTCGCACTTTCGCGATAGGCACCTTTAAGCCATTTGACCATACCCAGGCTAATCCTCATTCGAGACTTGGTCACAGGGTTAAGGATTTTTCACCTCTCCCTCACAGGTGTGTTGAGTGGGAATCGAACTCGAGAGCTCTTCCCACCCACGCAGCCAGCGCACCAACTGCGCCACACCCAGTGGGTAAACTTCAATTTTTGAAGTAGCCAAAATTCATCTCCTAAGAGTGTAAGAAACTACTAAAAACTAATTATTCCATATGGAGCAGTGCTCTTCTAAATGTGACAGTTCCTAGGCCATGCAGTACAAACAAAAAGAAAAGTATGAAGATAGTAAGAGCAAAAATTCACTTTATCATTTACCAAGAAGTCAAACATGTGGAATTCAATCAGATTCCTGTGAAGATGCAATTGTAAGTCTAATAGAATTAGGAAATGTGTTACCAAAATTAGAATACATATTGTAATTAAGAAAGTTCAGTGTAATTTCCTAGTCTAGTCTGTTTCCTATTTCTAGTCTAAATCACATATATATAGGGTTTTTCTCATGTACTAGTTAATTAGTACAATTAATTAACATCAATAATAATATATTTCACATGATATCAGAGCCTTCTTGATTCACTGTTTTGAGTCTCTTGAAACTTCCGACATTTCGGCGGCAACCATAGGTTACTTGCCCGGCCAATAAATTTTCTCTTCTTCAAGATTTTCAATAATCTTTAGCACTTTCCTTCTTCAAAATTTCACAAAGAAAAAATCAGAGAATCTCATAAAGAAATGCTAGTCTTTTTTTTTTTATCCTCCCTACAAAAGGTTTTCCATAAGTTGTGAGGAAAATATGTGCTAGTTAGTTAAGTGAGGAACTGAATGTGTCTTTAAATACAGAGACCATGAACATGCAGGCTATTCAAACAGTACAGTGCTAAGGGATCATGATATTTTGCCTGTTGGAACTTTGTAGATTGGTAACCAAATCTACCATTTGATGAGGACTCAGTCAAGCGCGCAAGTGCAGATGCAACAACCTCTCCTGCCTAAACAAATATAAAAAATGAGTTAATGACAATTTTACAAAATTTAAAAGATAAAAAGTTACTCGAGGAATTGTGATAGCCAAAATAAATGTGCACCTCTACATGGCCTATTGATAATCGTTTAGCATAATCATTTGCCACATGCTGCTGTTCTGTACCAGTAACTGCATCATGATGTTGAGCAATTGCTAAAGCATCCCCCAATAAGTCTGTGTTGGGTCCTGACTTACTTCTCCCTATGAAAAATTCTAGTTGCCTTGCTGCCTAATTAACATTGAAAATATTGAAAAATTATATCCTGAAATCTTTTATCAGACCATAATTCCAAAGATAATTCTTCAAATAAACCAGCACTCAAATGAACAAATACCAAATAGTAGCCACTCATAACTCTAACATAGTGTTTGAGGGCTGGTCTACTTGAAAAGTACCCTGTCCAGTAAGCATTCTCACGATCTGCATAACTGTTTTGATGCAAGTTTAGATTTGAAAGACAAGCCTAATAATAATAAGTAACGTGTAAGAAGATTATAATATGATTGGATTTAACTCACGGGAAGAAGTCATCGGTCTTTATTGGCCAGGATTCATTTGCAGCATATTTTGCATCAGTATATATGGATGGGGTAGAGTAGAGTGCGTTCACTCGTCCGTCCTAGAAAAACACCAACGGAACCATTGACAGTTAATAGTGCAGATAGATATGAAATAGAGAACAGATGCAAAGGCGTATGTCTACCTAAATTTAAATCCAGTTACCTTGTAGCAAAATCTTAAGGATGAAGAAATCCAGACATAAGGAGGCCACAAGGGACTTTACACTAACATCAGAATATTATATAGCACCATAAGGCAATTTTGACCAAATGTAGGAAAAGATGTAAAAAGGCAGAACTATGACAAGTTTGATAGATGTCAAACCCAAACTGCCAAACCTAAGGCATTCCAGAAAAGATGGAAGGTAAAATATGTCAAACATGACATGACAATTAGACAAGACTACCCTAGTACCCTTACAAAGCCACCAGAAGCCTCCACCAGTTGTTCCATAACCATTTGTTGAACTGAGTCTTAAATTTCCATATATTGTTATAATACCATTGGATAAGCATGATGACAATTGAACATGAACTGTCAAACTTCATAAAGAAATTTAAGAGACGCACTGCAAAAAAATGTAAGACCAATGAGACCAACTAAAAACAAACCTTGTAGATTCTCAAAACAATTACCTTGTTGACATAGTGAATGAACTTGTCCATCTGCCGGAACCATGTCTGAGCATACTGATATTTAAAGTCTGTTCCCATGGTCCACATTATATGATTTGTTCGTGTTATGTTTGCCTGGGAATGAAATATTTGTTGTTAGCGTAGATGATAAAGGTCCCTTGCGAACAAAAAATAAAACCCTCAATCAATGATTACTCCTACTATTTAGTTAAAGATGGCACATTTGAGAAGAAGCAGTATTGTAATTCTATATCATTAAGAATTTGCCAAATGACCATGATAAAGAGGCTTAGCAAGTACAAATTATTTTTTACTGATACTGAAGTATGTAGAAAGTCACTCTTTGGCCCTTAATTCTAATATCAGATAATAACCAGTTCAGTGCCAAGAGAAGACTAATAAATGAAACTTCATACAATAAATGAGTTGTTCACTTGTTCTAACATCATTGAAAGAGAAACAAAGTACAATTGCAGAAGAGGAAATTTCAGCATGGAGTGAATATACATGAACATGCAGACTAAAGAGATCTGGAGGAAAAGTTAAAAAATTGAAAACTCCTCTATGAAAACAGAAACACAACGCATAACCAGATAATATTATAAAAGAACAAAAAAGAATATGGACATCGCATTAAGGGCCTAGTAACTATTCCCATTTACCTGTGAAACAGCAGCAGCAACAAAATCATTAACTCGGTCTTGCACATTATAGTCAAACAGATCAACATCGTCCTTCATGATAATGGGAATGACAAATTAACATTGCAGATAAGCATAAATTCAAATGTTTCAATAGTAAATTAATAGTAGGGATGTAGGATTTACTTGAACAATTGGGGAAACATCATTAACTTCAAAGTAGAAACCACCAGGAGGAGGTTCATAATTCTCGGGAAATGCACCGGCAAAAATCTGCAAAAATCAGGGAAAAGAAACAAAAGATGAAGCACTTTTGCAACACTAAGAAATAGGACAAAGGAACAAAATATAAATCATTAAATAAAACACTTTGAAAAAGAAGATTCAAATCCAGCATGAATATACAAATAAAGTCATTTTTCAAAATGCAAAATATGCTAAAGCAATCCAGGGTTCCATGCCATTCACCTGTGCAGATGAACCAAAGCTCTTAGAGCCTCGCCATACAACTTCAAGGCTCTTCTCATTTTTACGCTTAGCCCTGTCTTGGTAATCTATCCGGCCATAGAAAAGTGAATCAAACCCAACCTACACAAATAGCAAAAGTTGCCTTCAAGAGTTTCATTCATATTGCTCTCAGCCACTTAGTTCTTCAGCCATTTCATCCTCTCTAGAAGAAATGAATATTAAAATAATTGCTCAAAGCTTTAGATGAAAATAGAATTACTTCTGCTCCCAACAAGTAAGCCTGCACAGCAGAATGTCCAAAGGGATCAATTTGCCAACCAATCCTGGGAGTCACACCAAACACCTCCTTAATAAATCGATGCCCAAGAGTCGTCTGATCAATCATGTCAATGTAATGTGTTGTTGCCTCATCATGCATGCACATCCCTCCATTTCTGCAGCACAAGGAAATAGCATCTCAATCCAAATTCTAAAAGAAGAGTAAAATGATAGTACTAGCTATCCCATCCCGTCGGTCCCTTCAAAAACCAAAAATGGTTAGGAAATATACTAAAATAATTTCAAGCTGGCTTGTTTGGTTCATTGCTTTTGCAAAATGACAAGTGTTAGCATATGAAAGATAAATTGCACTGTTCATTAATCCAACATTAACAATAAGAATAAATAAGTATGGATAAATGTATTAAAGAAGAATATTAACATTGAATATTACATGAATTCAAGTTGACCGGAGCTGACAAATTGCTTAACAAGTTGCTTAATAGCATCACTCTGATCTCTCCACCATCGCTTGAAAAATGCCTATGTGATTGAAGAAAGAATAGATTCACATATCTTAATTAAATTTATTAAGTAACTAATAATCTGAAAGATTCACCCATTTTGCCCAGGTGTTCCACTACTTCACAATCTGAGAACTCCAATTTCATCTCCTCCACTTTCTCAGCAACCAAACACTACAAAATAGATTAAGTACACAAATTACTTGCCATTTCAACATAAATGAATTTTCGATTCTTGTCGGCCAGCAGCGCAGTAACCATGGAATCTAACACATTCTGCACACAAGCCACCTACACCACACAATGAAGAAACAAAGCCACAAATCAATCAAGTCAGTCACAGAAACACAAGCAACAAAACACACAAATGACTCCAAATTAAGAGAGATCAAAGAGAGAGACCTGACCTGAATAGAATTGTTAGAGCCAACATAGTACTGATCGACGGTCTTGAGCCAGCCAACATCGTCGTGGGTGTGGGGAACCAAGTGGACATTGAGTTTTCCAGGAACCACGCCCTGAGAGGTATCGTAAACCATGAACTTGGATTGTGCAAAGAAGAGGTTGAAGCAAAGAGAAACGAAGAAGAACAATTTGATCCTCATTGTTGCTCGCGTCCAGTTCCAGTACAGTTCAGGAGACAGTAGCTCTGCTGTAGATCGTCACTGAGGTTGCATTGTGATCTTTGTTGGTGTTAATGGAGATTGGAGAGTGATGTGATAGTGTCTGTATATAGTATTGTATCTTCGCTCTTTCCAAGTCGCTGTTCGGTGATATGATGTGATATGTGATTTTTCTTTTAAGGGAAATGGATAACATTTTGCAACAAAAATATGAAAATAAACTTGACATGTGTTATGCATGACATTCAAATAATTATTTTATTAGTGTTAACCAGATATTCTTTGGTATCATTTAGAGTTGGTAATTTGGGTCATAACACGCGACACGACACGAATACGACACGAAATAAGCATGTTTGGGCTCAAAAAATTACCAATCGTGTCGTGTTCGTGTTGGGCCACCCAACACGATTAATATTCGTGTCGTGTTCGTGTTGAGCCCATAAAACACGCACACACGATTAATTAATCGTGTCACGACACGACACAATTGGCACAAATGGCACGACACGACACGATTAAGGATTCAATAGTAATTTTACCTAAAATATGACCCTATGTTATAACATATTATCATATTACCATTTGGAACCCAACCTGTTT
>JAYMTH010002223.1:0-12979 GCA_036897465.1 Pelargonium australe
AACGAACATAAACAGTGCTCAAAATGGAGCTTCCTTTCATCCTAGGAATCTCCCGAACGGATCATCAATAATAACGATTAGCAGAATACGTTACGTTATAATCATGCGAAAAAATCCAAATGCTGAGTGAGAGGCCAAACACAGGACTCTTAACAACCAAAATGGCATTTTCCTTTTTCCTAAATCTATTTGTTGCATTTACATATGCATGAAATGCTGATCCTATATATCACAAGGCCACATGCTGATCTGTACTAATAAACCAAAAAAACCATTGATTGGTAGGCTTATAATGTGAAATTCTAATAATTGTCAAATCATTTTTACCATGGGTTCTCATTTTTCTATAGGGTCATATATGGGAATTTGAAGTGGAGAAGGGGACAATTCAACTTCTAGGTAATATTTTTCCCATCCCTCAGGCTTTAGCTAGCTTTTTCTATGACCATGATGACTGATTTGACCCTTGTTCTTGACAATGGATAGAACAACCTAGTACCTACATTTGCAAAATGTGAGGAAACCACTCGTGGGTGTATAGTTTTGGCCTCTCAAAGTCAAAACTAACCTTTCAAGGGTCTCTTGAGTTTAAGAAGTAAATTTCTTTTACGAGCGTAATTGTTTGTTTCGAAGGTTTACTGGACTGCTGCAGACGTGAATGTCTATAAACGTAAAAAGACGTTTGACTGTTAGAGTAGAGGACAACGACCTCCAGAAGTTGGAGGGCCACAATGGAGGCTCCTGCACCAGATCTTGCAGCTCATGTGGAAATTTCATTTCTAAAATCGCTTCTGATTTTGCTTTGGTTCGGCTAACGAAGAAAAAACACAATTATCATCAACCTTAAATTTAGATACACATGTTTTACACTTTTACTAGTAAGTTTATGTCGTTTCACGGCTAACTTTCCGTTAGTAGGCTCAAATATGATATGATCAGTGTCGGACATTTGAATATATACATCTTTATATGCAGTAGACTGTTCTACTTTCACCCTAACAAACAATTGTGGGTGTATAATATATGAAAGTTTGTGGGTGTATAAAATATGATGTGTGTATTGTGTTTGGGAATGACCAAAACCATCCAAGGGCTAATTTCCAAATTCCAGTTGACGTACTTGCCTTTTTGCCTGCTTTGCTTCAACTACACAACATGACAAAAGGTTAAAATCCATCCCATCCCATCCCATCCCATCCCATCCCTTGGCTTCTACTGCTGGCTCTTGTGTCAAACCTTTCATCATATCACACAAGGAAATTGTATACATCCGATTTCGTGCTCGAATAATAAGTGTCTTCAAAGCTTTCAGAGATGAAAACGACATCTCGGAGACACAATATCTTTACGAGATGCAATTGAGAGCCATATCTTATGTAAAGTGCTAAACCATGACATTCCCTTTTTTTCTTTATACCAAATCTATATGCCAACTTGTATACATTGCCAATTTCAATATTTTGTGCACTCAAGAGCATGAGAGCAACATAGGAGCCAAGCCACAATTGCACATTTGTGCTCCACTCTCCTTTTAGATTCAACAGTTGAATTGAAATGATTATCCAGTTCTTTGCACCTACCACAAATGGGACACCAAAATCATAGGCATAAGATACAACTTATCATCTTCAACTCAGTGACCAGGAAGGACCACAAGCTGTGCCACAAGTGACAGCTACTATATACAATAAGTTCTTTTGGTGAATTTGGTGTTGCATTCAAGGCCCTCACATGTAACATTGATGTTATTACATCAATTTGGACTATGTACTAATCCAAACGATTTGAACCCGAAAATCAGGTTACATACAACAATTAGTTAGAGCGAGACTCTTGACGTGAACTTGCGAGCAAAAAAACAAGAAAACGTATAGCGATGTATAAGGCGTTGGAAGAAGCTGTGCCTCGGCTCAATGTATGGCCTAAAACAAGATCAAGAGCATCTCATATCCGAGTTTGTCCCCAGCTATCCATATTTCTAGTTGCTTCACAATATCAGACAAGAGAAGCTCTTGGACACAGTTGGCATGGATTGTCATTTTCTCATTCTATCAGTGATTTCTGCATGTTTATTTATGTATACGTAACGAAGGAAATCGAGGAAAGAGAGGATTTTATTGATAATATACGAGATTACACAATTATTAAAGATGTTAATCACAGACCGTGCAGATCAAAATCAAGAGAATAGCTGCCTAGAAATTCCATTAAACTAGGAGTATACAGATTGAAATCATCATTGTTAGAAAACCAAAAAGAGGTCTCATTGACACCACTCTCTTGAGAGCTACCAAACCCAGTTGTGCCTTTTGAGCTATCTTGAGCTGCTTCCGGGCCAGAGCCAATGTTGCCATTTAAAGGTACCTCACAATTCAATTCTGAGGTCGCCCTTGGACACTTTACTACTTCTCTCGCGCACGTTTTTGAAGAACCGCTGACTTTAAATTTCCCTTTCTTTACCCCAAGTTTCTTGCTTAAATGAGTGTTCCAGTGATTCTTTACTTGATTGTCAGTCCTTCCCGGAACCCTTCCCGCAATTAACGACCACCTATAGATGATACACACAGTTCATCGTTTCAGAAACTTGACTATAGCTAGACCAATTATCATATATACTACGGAAAGGTATGGTTGATACAATGCTAATCACATGTTATATGTAAAATGAGAATGTGAAGTTGTGCAAACAGGACAGCATCAAAGACAAATGAATACAGAACCAAAACTGACAACTGGGAGGAATTGAAATATATGCCAAGTTTCTTGATAAACTGGATTGAAGATAATGTTATACCATCATGCGTTC
This sequence comes from Pelargonium australe, assembly GCA_036897465.1. NCBI lineage: Eukaryota > Viridiplantae > Streptophyta > Magnoliopsida > Geraniales > Geraniaceae > Pelargonium > Pelargonium australe. The sequence continues at coordinate 2,807 of JAYMTH010002223.1, forward strand.
GTCTACTTCCTATTGTGATCTGGAGACTAAACTAAAAATGTTGTATTGGAATGATATACATACCTGTTTCCAAGTAGATTATGGAGACGAATGATGAGATCTTCTTCTTCCTCCGAGAAATCTCCGCGCTTTACATTGGGGCTCAGATAGTTTATCCACCTTAATCTGCAACTCTTGCCACATCTCTTCAAACCTAAATGGCAATCCAAGGACAATCAACTAAATTAGCTCAAGTTCTCTTTAATCGCCAATGGCTAACCGAAAATATGTGCAAACAAAAAGATCAAGCTATATACAAATTAAGCAACAATAATCACATCTCAGACACAATTATACATGAAAACTACTAACCTGTCACCCTAGCAACTTGATTCCACTTTCCTTTACCATGCACCCTTATGTAATCCATTAGAATTCTGTCTTCCTCCTCTGTCCACAACCCTTTCCTATACATATTTCCACCTTCCATTTGTGTCTAGAAGTAGTAAAGAGAGAGATAGTATTTTGAAGCTTAGGAGAATGGATTTTGAGCTAAGGGTTAGTGTTGGGATGCAATGAGTTTATATAGTTCTGAAAGGTAAATGGAGTGGCAGAGAGTAGAATTGAGAGAGGAAGGGGGTGATATGTGAGTGGGCATAGTTTTTCATAAGCAAATTTCTAGTTTTGCTTCTAGCTTTTTACTTTTCTGAACCATTTTTGGGGTCAGATTGCTGAGTGATGATAGAGCCATGTAGTGTCCATGTATGGTAAAGTTGTGTTACAGCAATCAGATGACATTTGTTTGCTACCCTAATGCTTACATATCATTAAGGTCCGGGCCCTATCAAGGCCAGGCCATAGATTCTCTTCCACACAAACACTCTCTCTCTTCTTCTTTTCTTTCTTGTATATTCCTTGCTCTCTCTCTCTCTCTCTCAAGTAGCAATAGCCAATAAGAGAGAGAGAGAGAGAGAATTCTTGCCCAATAGAGTGTTGACAGCATAACCCTCAAACAGCAATCCCATGATGATGCAGGATCTGAGCTTCATGAGATCAAGATATCAGCTTTTTATACCTCATCATTAAACACAAAACAATCATGAATGCTACAAATTACAATGATAAAAACAAGCAATAATGAGTGGTTGGCCTATTTAGCACACAAGACAAGCATTGAGACACTACTTAAGAAACTATATTATAACTAATCTTGAGATGATGACACCAATTAGGAAGTTAAAGAGCCCTCTCCTCCTCCAATCATGGGGTCATTAGGCAAATCCAACTCTACTGAGTACAACCAAGATCAGTGCCAAAATCAGTGGGGTTGTTAGGATAGCAACCATTTAGCACACCCAAGTTCCCAATTTTGCACAAAAAGGTGTAAAATGTCCATATAAGAGTACCCAATGACAAGCAGTAAACACTGCTCATGAACAAAAATACACAAACCCATTTAGACATTTCATCGAACATGTGTTGGGCATTAGTTACATTTCATGAGATGCAAGTCAAATTAATGAATAACAACAACAACAACATCAAAAACAAAAACATGAACCCATTTAGACATTTTATCGAACATGTGTTGGGCAATAGTTACATTTCATGAGATGCGAGTCAAATTAACGAACAATAGAGTCTATAACAACAAGAATCACATAAACAACAATAAAAATACATTTAGCATATGATAGTGTAATGGTAATTGAGAGTAATGTCTCTGCTGCTTGAATGGCAGAGAGATGTGCTGATATATATATTAGTGTAATTACACTATTAGTACATTAGGAAATGGAAACAAATAATTACAGATATACACAATGTCAACTCTATTATATAAATAGAAATGATCTTCGTGATCTCCATGATACTAGGAGGACATGGTGGCTAAGTTTTCTCTTCTTTCCTTAACATAGCATACCAATTGGAGACCATTACGGACGAGGTATGGACACAAATATTCATGGATATATGGGGCAGTGAATGGGTGGTGTTAGATCCTTGGCAGGCGAAGAAAATTGGGGAAAAAAAGTGTTGTTGTTTCATTGATGACATGTACGAAGACCAAAGCTGATGAGAAATCAGAGTGCAATTTGGAAGTATGTGCATGCGAGGCGCAGAGTGAAGAGTACTTTTCTGAATTTGTGTTCTCTACGGTCACAATGAGTGGTTCCTTGAATTTTTTGTTCCCAAAGAGTTGCTGCTCTTTGGCCTCCGAAGGGTGAGGGAGCTATCTAGAGCACGCAATTTAGATCCGAATTCGCGGACATTGGAGAAAAATCCGACCGAGAGATTTTGGATCGGATTTTTCTTGAAATGGATTAGACAAATCCGATTATTTTAATGTAAAATGTGTGAATTTGTTCAGTCTGAAATATTATCGATTCGAATCTCATGTGTTCTAATTCGAAATCTTATCTGACCGATTGCCACCTCTAGAGCTATTCATTTCCAAGGCTTGAAAATTATAGTTAAGTGAAGATCTAAAATTTGATTATACTGATACGATTACATCAGACAAATTCGATCATTTTACACTAAAAATCTTAAACTTATTCATCTCAATCTTAGAATATTTAATCTAATACGATAAAAATCTCTTTAAGATAGGAATCAGATTATCGTCTTTATACATTCAAACAAAATCATATTCGATTCAATCCAACCCAACCTGACGCTGCTCACGCGTCATTTATGATAGCAAAACATTTTTGGTTTTTTGGAGACTAAAGTATATTTTAGAGACAATGTATTGATAAGGAGAAAGGGACAAAGGTATAGTTGTTAAGGTGGCCTAATTGAAGCACTGAGTCTTGAAGATACACCAATGATATCAAAAGAAGAAAACAATCACTTTATACACTAGAGTTGCATCAACATCAACTGTTTAGTACACAAAAAACACAGCCATAAATTTTTTGAATTTATCAAATGGGTAATGAGTAATGACACCCATTTGTAATTTTCCCCCTAAAAACATAAATCAAATTTGTTTCGTAATGTTTTATCAGATATCGCTAAATATTATCTTCGTCTGTAAAATGTTAAATTTAACAAAATATAATCACACGACTCATTTTAAATTCATTACCCTAAAATTAACTCGATCTCTTGCAAATATTCTGAACTTAGATAACAAGCCTTAAAATTGTCTAGCATTTACATCGTGATGGTAGCTACTATTTTCTTGCCTCCATCACCACCAACCTTGACCCCCACATCGTCTCCTACTCTAACTTCATCTTCAAACAAATCGACCATCCAAACTTTTCAGAACACCGTTGTCTGACAACGCAAATTTTTTTACTTAAACAATTGGAGTCATTATAACTGAAACGAACATTTGTGTGAGGTTGTTCACTAGACCTAATCCGGACCGGAGCAAAGAGGGTGGCTCGAAGACTGACCCAAACAAGTACCGGTCCGGTTTGGGTATGGGTCAGACCAAACCCAATCGGTTTGAGTTCTAATCACGGGTCGGTTCAAATTTGCACAACCCCAAAGGAGCACCAACCTAGTACAAATTGAATTAGGATTCAAAACACATTTGACCTGTGATTCATCCAAAGAAAAAGAGACCCCAAACAATTGGAAACTTGCTGAAATATAGGAAAAGAATGCAAGAAAGAAACCATAGAAACATGGGAAAAGGTATTTATAAACAGTGGACAATGTCATGTCCCTAAGGCTTAAGCTTTTGACTCCACCTACATTGCTCAATCCAATGACCTCAACACACAAACAAAAACATTAAATTGGGTTCATATATAATAGGACACACTGAACACACAGCACTGTAGACTGTGTGGTGCATTAAATATTTTTTGGCCATTACTCAGTGTTGACATTATTTATATCAAATGAGCCAATGAACATGACAATTCACTGATTGTTCACCTTCTTCTTCTTCTTCTTTGAACTCTTTCAATGAAAATCACATGACATTAGGGCAACAAATTCAGGTTTCATTATATTCCAACTAGTCCAGTTCTATATATATGCTTACAGTTGATATTTTGTATCATCTACAAGTCAACTTGAGCTTGTGAACAATATGGGATTGTCAAGCAAAGCAACTCACATCACACAAACCTCATCTTCCTTAGTTTTTGGATTATTTAAAGGGTTTTAAGGAACCATTCCATACAACCATTCAATTTTGTTTCTTATTAGTTTTAGTATCAAACATTCTGATTTCAAATGGTCCCAACTTTGGTTACTATATGAACCCAACTATAAAATCAACATTACTCGAAACATGCATTATTGAGGAAGTAATTACACAAAACCTTCTTGTGGTATTGTCCACGACTATCAAATTAATTCTGCACTTAACTATCTCAAAGTTTATCCTTCAGTATTCGTCAGTGAACACTAACGGAAAATACACACTTGAAGGGAATGTGCACCTAATTATAATCAATAGTATACAAGTTACAAATCATCCAAAAGTAGTGCATAAGCACCCACAAGCGGGCGAAGCATAATATTAGAGCATCCTCCAGAGAACTAAAACAAAATTTAGCAAAAAAGTTTGCAACCTGATAGGCCCTCCGTTGACCACAAACAAAACAAAGTCTCCAAAATACTTATTTTTCTTCTTCTCAGCACTTCAAAACGAGAGATCTCCAAGACCGAGAATCACAATTCTAACATTAAATCGTGTCAATGCACAAATCTAATCAAAATTTACGATGAATTTTCATGGACTATTTCGGCACAATTTGCGGTCAAACATAAAGACCGGAGGGACCCAGTAAATTAAATGACTGAGATGACAATAGGACCAATAATTCACATTGATACTTGCGAACATGAAGTTCGGACTTTAGATTGAAATTAAATTTCAACTTTGTACTGTAAAATTTGAAGGAACACTGGGGTCAGTTGACATATGTTATAAATGCCAATGCAAGGTAATTTCAGTTGCTTCAAAACTCAGTTAATTTACAGAACTCAAGTGAAAAAAACATATAATTGAAAGGAGCTGTTCAGATATGTGGTTTCAGATACTCAAAATGTGGGATCGGATGAGGGATGCTGAGACCTGAGAAAGCAAGTATTGAATTCTCGAGTCTATCTTGCACGAAAGAAACGCGGCATTGAGCTCAGGAACTGCAAGGCACATGTCCTGTGAATCAGAGCTCAGCATTCACAACAGGAAAGATATTATGGAGATTGGAAGAGACAATAAATGCTATGGACTAACTCAATCACTGAATTCTCTTGAGCAGTTTTTCCACCATGATTCTCTGCTGCACCCCACTCAAGGACTCGGAGTTCATAATTGCGTTAGCAACAACGATCACTGTAGATGGAGAGGCAGCATTCACCTACAATCAAAATTATTTACAACATACTTAAGAGGCTTGTAATAATAAGTTTCAGGTATTGAAAAACAGGGTTGCAAAAGTTCAGACATGAAGGGCAAGGTAGCAATTTTGCAAATCGGATTGGGCTCATTTGGGTTCGGGTTGCTAAAGCTAATCCAATCCAGCCCGAAAGGGCTTCAGATTCATTCGGATTTTGAGTCTAGGTCGGGTCAGTCACTTTTTAGGCATAATATGAGAAATCCACGTGGGTTCACCCGATCAGATCCGACCCAAAGGTTGGTCGGATTGGGCTAATGTCTAATGGGATTTCGGGTGCCCACGGGTTCGGGTCCAAATTCCCGGCTCTACATGAAGGGCAAGGTTACAATAATGATCAGGCGGTAAGATGAAAAGATACAGGAAGGTTCGAGTGACATAGTAAGGTTGGATCGTATAACAAAGTGCCACAATAACGAAGTGCCTCATACATACCCAAACTCGGCCGTTTAAGCCAACAGCTATCTCAAAGGAGAGCTTTTTCCCAAGGGATTCAAGCACTGGACATGTTGGTGAGCTCAGCAACCTAAAAAGAAACAGCAGATACATGACCATCAAGCTATAAAACTGTGCTTTACAATAATAATACTGTCAATTTTTTTGCTTTAAAGTTCTTGAAAGTGGAACATAAAATCTTACATTCTTGATAAACCAGTTGAAGATTCAAACATGTAGCCTTCTTTAAGAGGGCCAAATTCAGCTGCCTTCCCACTGGCTATAAAGCAAAAGAGAGAGAAGGAAAAACTGTACAGGTCAAGAAGCGGTTCATAAAATTGAATAATCTAATAAATAAATTTAGTAAACAGTTGAAACAAATATCATTGTAGGGATGTAAACGTGTCAAAAAAAAAACCATCAGTGCATGATAACTCAGGATTTGTTCCAGGGTTGGCCTTCACGACACGAACATAAATCAATGTGCCTTCCTGCAGAACAAAGCATATGAAATACTGCAGAAATATGATAACCTCAAATAAAAGTAACAACTTTAGCTTCCTATATGAACTATTGGTCTGCGTGAGAATGTTGTAAATGGTATTGTATTCTAGAAAGATGATATTGATTCAAATAACTAATTAACTCTAAGGGAATGACAAATAAATAATCTATGAAAAGAAAATGGTTCTATTAGCTTGATACATTATCCAATCTTCACTTTATGGTATTCAATCTATTGCTTAGGGCCTTATTATCAATACACCACCAACAGATGATCAGAAGAGGATATGTGAGATATACCACATTGTATTCATAAGAAATGGATAAACAAGACATTAAATCACATGCACCTCAAACTTCGGTATGTTTCTCCTTGTTCCTCCTTCAAATGCTAGCACTGGCAAAAAAGCCAATGCTGGTCCCTTTATGTCCACAAGAAAGTTCTGCGAACAAGAAATTATCAAAATGCTGAATTTTACTGGAGCACTTACAGCTTTTGATACTGTATACTAAAGAGAAAATGAACAAAAAATATTAGACAGCCAAGGGATAACATACAAAATGATGACTTCGGCCAGTAAGTAAAGATGGTCAAAGCGAAAAGGATCATGAACTAAGGTTCTTAAAACTACTTTTAAATCTACAAAAAGTAGAAAAACATGGGAATAAATGAACAATGAGCAAATAACTGAGAACACACACATGAAAGCTATGGTAGCATCCTCATTTGAACTAGACAACCTCATATATCATCCCTACAAACGTCTAACGTTGAAGATCAGTCGAGCAAAGTAATTTCCTTTTCTTTTTTCTTAATTTTGCCTGAATCATGATAATAGAACAAGGTAATGCAGTTGTGCCTTCGATAACAGATACTTTCGCATGGCAACTATACCAAGTACCAACCACTCCATTTCTTTTTTGTGTGAGCTACAAAGTCTTACATATTCATTTCTCAAAAATAAACTTTTAAAACGATTGTATCAAAAGCAAGTTCTAGTTTGGCATTTTGACCAGCAAAATTAAAAATAAATAAATAACTCAGACTTGCTTGCTCGGGTGTTCCAGGAGAGAAATTCAATATTCAATGGATAAAAGCTACAAGTTCATTAGATGTTCATATCTCAACACTTGAGAAATCTTCACTCTCAATTAGGTAAGTAAGATAAGAAGCATGAGTGCCACAGGTGTAGCTCTATACATACTAAGAGCAAAAATGAACAAGCAAATACTCTGATTTCTAGATAAAGCTGAATTATGGGGGAATATATATATATCAATTCTGTGACACATCATATAATCTAAGGAGAGCAAGGGCTTACATCTGCTCTAGAGTCTACCACAATTCCGAGAACAGTATCCTCCACGCAAGGCACATACTGCACAAAATAACAAGACCCTACAACGTTATGTGAAAGAAGAAGCAGATTAAATAAAAATAAAAAAGAAGGTAAGTATATATATACACAAAAAAAACAAGGAAAATGCCTGAGTACACTAGAGGAAACTAATCAAGAAAAGAAGAAAAAAACAAACTATATCACCTTTGTTAACCCTACCCTTACACCATTGTCACCTATAAAAACTAAACAATTAAAGAACCATACAACAAAAGACTATATTATTGAGCATACAGGTAGAAAACTAGATTGATAAAATGTCAAATTTTTACACATTGTTTATACATTAACATTTAACACTGGCTAACTACATTAAACAACAGGATAGAAACTAAGACCCTATATTTTGCTCAGCAAACTGAAAATGTAAAATAACCAGTTCACTTTAGATGAGTGGTCATTTTACTTATGGTTTTGCAATTTGCACAGACATCCTTAAAATAATTTAACTACAACCCAGACACCAAGCACCTTTTATGTACTGAGGTGAGAGAGAGAAGGGACAACAATATCTGAATTCTGATGTCCTCCCATAGACTCTATTTACAATACTAGCTTCATACTCACCCTTTTCTGTGAATTTTCAACCCAATATTTGTTTGGCTTCGAGAACCTCAGCTTCCCGGCCTTCATTACAGAAATAGTATCGCAATCCTGAAACCAATATATGGTGTGAGATTATAAACAGTGGTGATAAATAAAAAATTGTAACCCGATATACAACAACATTGATACAGAGTATTAAACAAAAGAATAGATACACAACAATGAATGTGTAAGCCAATATATTCTTTTTCTTATTAGAAGAAAATAGTCCCATATTCCTGCAGGTTTGCACACAATAACCTCACCTCACATGACTAGAGGAGCGATACTACTGAAATGAAGGTCGTCGGTGTATGCCTATAAGTTTAATGAAGTCAAATAGGAAAGAAGTTTGTTTTCTTTCTTGGTTGAATAACATTAGCAAATATTATAATTTATTGGTTAAGTATGCATATTCAACATCTGCCCTTTTCACTTTTTTTTTTGCCATCTTACAGCCAAGTTGAAGAAAAGGGTGGATACACGTCAGAAATGGTTAGAATGACTTGCATAACCAACTGCAGCTAGCATGGATTAATCAATTAAGGGCTTTAAAATGCAATGCAATCACATCAAATGTAGTTGTTCCATAACCTTGTGATCAATATAAAAACATGTTGAAATACCAGTCCAAAGAAACAGGAACAAAAAAAGATTGATAACGGTTCTGATGCTACAGATTGTCCTCCACTGCCATGTGGATTGCAACTATAAGTCCATAGAAGTAACATCAATCTGCAGCCTAAAATGTTCTCCCTCCATTAAAAAATAAGTGTCCTCAGGGTTGTATATTCACTCTTTTATCCCAAGTGTTGTAACAAACTCAAGGATAACGTATAATAGAGACATTAGTGGCAAATCATGCATAACTAACTTCCTAAAAAGGAAACAAGACTCTTATTTTGAAAGAAAAATGGTAGTGAAACATGACACTTATTTTGGGACGGAGGGAGTATAATTTAGCATCCTATAAATGCTGCCCCAAATCATTCCGATCCATGCCCAATAGCTAATGTTGTTCACTTAACAATGAAGTGACCTAAGCATTACATGTTTGTAGCACAACAGACCCAATATTCTTTACTAAAAGCATATTGGACTATAGATATTAGAGACACCCAAAAAGAATACTCTTTTAATAAACAAATATTTCATGAAACCGGCATTCTAATATTAGACATTAAAGAATAGGGCATATATGTGAATATATGAAAGGATAGTGATTATTCAACTCAGTGCGAATGAAAAACCTAGAGAGAGACCTGACGGAGGCCGCCGCCGAGCTTGATGGTCTGATTAGACATTTTCGAGAGATCAAGCACCACATCACCCGGAACCTATTTTAAACGCGGATAAGAAATGAGAACTATACACAAGATAAACTCAGCGACAGATGAAGAAGAGAGAGGCGGAGATGAACTTACAACTAATTGATCAATGAAGCTTTCCGGAGAAGTCGACTGTTTTGTATCCATTGCAGGGCTCTGCGAAGCAGAAGCAGACCTGACCGCCAACGCTTGACGAAGAAGAGACTGCTTTATTGTCCAGTTAGAGGTTAGGGTTGCCGCGCGAAGACGAAGGGAAAAAAGGTTGCCGCGGGAAACAAAGAACAAATCTGGGCGTTTTTTAGGGGTTTTGATTTAGATAAACCTTCTACTCTAAACGGCGCCGTTCGCATCGAATTGGGGGAGAACTGAGAGCATCTATATATTGATTTTGAGTACTCAGGTTCCTCCTTAAATAAATAAATAATATAACGTTATTAATTAAATTAAATATTATTGAATAAAAATAACACATTTTATATATACTAGTATCCATCCCATGCGATGCACGGGTAGTTAATCTTTTAATAATTTTAGAATTTTGAACAACAAAGTACAACACACGAAAAAAAT
>JAYMTH010002224.1:0-12979 GCA_036897465.1 Pelargonium australe
TATTTTCAAAGAATCATAATAAGTTTAGTAGTATTTATAAATTAATTATTGATTGATTAAAATAAAATTTATTTTAATGATAAATGATAATAGTATTTTTTTTATATAGAGTAACTTTCACTCTGACTGTCAAAAACTCATATAAATACAGTAAAATATTTTTAAAATAAAGTAACCCTAAAACTAAGCCCAGACCATCCAACTTCTCATACGCCTCCATATCCTCATCTTTTAGAAGCGACTGTTGGCTTCAAATGCCAGATCTACAACAACAGCCTTGGATTCGCGAGTCTCCTGCGTGTCCGCGACGAATCCGAGTTCTTTTTAAATTCGCAAAACGATGATTCGCGAGTCGTACGCGTATTATAACGAGTCCGTTGCGAATCCGACTCCGGTTCGCGAATCGGTTCGGTCAATCGCGAATATATACTTAACAAACAACATGGTCAGAACAACTTACGTTTGTACAGAAACATTCACTCCCATTTTCATATTTCTTTCTTGTTTTCGGCCCATTTTATTTTGCCCATCATTCACTGCATTTTCTTTTCTCCTTCTCCGACCCGATCCAACATCTCAACGATGAATCTGCTCAGAAGCACAACCCGATCCAACATCTCTCCTCATAAACAAAATGCCACTAATAAGCTCAACCAGCACAACTCTTCTCCGCCGGAGAATCACCTCATCGCTCGCCGGAGCAGCAGCAGCAACCACCGCAGGCTCGCTCCACAGGTTCGTATTCATTACCTCAACCCATTGAACTTACTGAATTTGCTTTCGATACAACTCAAGAACCTACCTTTCTGGTATTTCTGTCATTAGAGTCATTCCCCAGAAGTAAACGCGACAGATACAAATACAACTAGAGAGAATAGCTTATCTAAGGCACTGAGAGTACTAGACCTTGTCGTCCCCAGAATAGGAGTTGCTGCACCAAGTACCCACACCCATCTTCGTCTCATTCAGGACTTTTTACAACCAGATTCAACTCTATTCACTCCTCACAGTTTTGTTGATGATTTTGCTCCATCTACATCAAAGAAAGAATCGGAGGTCACGCGTGTGTTTGATGAAATGGTTGATCATGAAGTGTCCTGGGTGGGTGGACGGGCTGATGCTTTGTCCAAGGCTGTGAGTTCTTCAGCATCTGACCGCGATCTCCGAGCTGGTCTCCAGTATCACTGCTTGGCTATAAAATCTGGATTTTTTGCTAATGTTTATGTAGGAAGCTCTTTGATCAGTTTGTATTGCAAGGGTCGAGAGTTGGACAGTGCCTACAAGGTGTTCGAGGAAATGCCTATAAGAAATGTGGTGTCTTGGACGGCTATTATTTCTGGGTTTGCTCAGGAATGGCAGATTGGTAGGTGCTTGGAGCTTTATCGCAAAATGAGGCTTTCAACATCGAAACCCAATGATTTTACCTTTGCTAGTGTTTTGAGTGCTTGCATGGGCAGTGGAGCTCTTGGGCAAGGTCAGAGTATCCATTGCCAAATTATTCGAACGGGTTTTGATTCACATGTTAGTGTTGTTAATACTCTAATCTCAATGTATTCTAAGAGTGGGAGTGTTGGAGATGCATTTTCCTTATTCAAAAACATGATTAACAGAGATATCGTATCGTGGAACTCTATGATTGCTGGATATGCCCATCATGGGCTTGCATCTCAAGCCATTGATCTTTTTGAGGAGATGATGAAGCAGAGCATTAAACCCGATGCCTTCACCTTCCTTGGCATACTATCTTCGTGCCGCCATGCTGGTCTTGTTGAAGAAGGCCAGCTGTTCTTCAGTTCCATGTTTCAGCATGGTGTTGAACCGGAACTTGACCATCATTCATGTGTGGTTGATCTTCTTGGTCGGGCTGGATTGCTAGAAGAAGCTCGAGATTTTATTGAGAAGATGCCTGTTTGTCCAAATGCTGTTATATGGGGCTCTTTACTTTCGTCTTGTAGGCTTCATGGGGAACTTTGGATTGGTATCCAGGCTGCAGAGGCCAGGCTTTGTCTGGAACCAGGGTGTGCTGCTACACATGTACAATTGGCGAATCTGTATGCCAGGGCAGGATGCTGGTATGAGGCAGCAAGAGTTCGGAAAGCTATGAAAGATAAAGGGCTAAAAATAATTCCTGGCTATAGCTGGATAGAGCTAAAAAACGTGGTTTACACGTTCAGAGCTGATGACAAGTCGAATAGCAGAGTGAGTGAGGTTCTTTTTGTGTTGGATAGTCTTGAAGAGCACATGAGAACTGTATACTCTATACCTGAGGTGCAATGGTGAAAGTTAGAAAATCAAACTACACCATGGTATTGCACTTAGCTTGATCATGTTGTTGGAGCACAGATTCTCATTTCAACAGGATCTCCTGAGGAGGAAATATCTGTTCTGATAGAAATGTCATCAAATTGGGCTCATATGAGCACTATCTGCTAAGAAGAACAACCCGGGTTTGTTCCGATAGAAATGTCATGCATGCAAGAGAATGTCTGTGAAGTGTGAAGTGGATGGATCTACATGGGCAGGAGTGTCTATTTGAGATGGAAGGTGGTGTGGAATGCAATCACTGATTTTTGACACATTGAGATTCAATGCAGCATTCTCCAAAGGGATTTTAAAGCTATCTATAGGGAAAACACTTGAAGCAAACCTTGTGAAATTTTTACTTACTGTTATAGCAAAAGCTGGTAATCAACTCCACCAGGTCTCAATAATTGAAGCCATCTATGCAAATTCCATGGTAAGTAGAGATCAAATGACAACAGGTGAATTGGAGAAAATGGTTTGGTTTTGTCTCCTTGCAGCAATACTTGTTAGAGGAACAATAAGGTCTAATAATTCCAGTTCTTTGTGACTGAGTTCCTTTCTTTTGTACAAGTCCCTCTAGAGTTTTTTTATTTATTTTTTTGGGGTACAAAAGTTGTCATTTTCATTGCCAAGTGTTCTCTTTTGTATTTAGAAATTTATTTATGAATGAATTGTTAATAGTATTCTTTAAGTTTGTCATAAGATATAATCAGGATAATACAAAACAACCATTTGCTTAGAAACTATTAATAAAACAACCAATTGCCTCCCTCAAAAAAAAAAAAAAAAAAAAAAAAAAAAAAAACACCATTTTAGTATATTTTTCTCACAACAATAAAATGAGGTGAAAATGACAAATAAAAAACTGAGACAACTTAGCTGTTTATCATTTAAAATTGTGTAAACAGAGTTTGAATATTGGCAAACAAATTCTGTTACACTCAAAACTCCTACTTTTTCTCTTCAAAATCTACTTCAACCATATTTTTTTTATTGGACTCTCTCTATCTCTCTCTCTCTATCTCTCTGTATAATCTTTCTGCATATTTAAATAACCATTTACTGACTCATACTACTCTTTAGTCATCAATTAGTGGCCACTGCCATTTCTTCATTTCACCTCTCAAGACTCTTCAGCTTCAACTTTTCAAGGTTTTGTTAATTAATTTAAAGCCTTCTTTAGCTTGTCTTACTCCTAACTCCATGTGCTTTGAGCCTCCATGATGAGGACCATAACTTGTTTCTTAAATTTTGTTGTTTTGTATGAGTCCAATATTGAGTGGAGAACTCATTAGGTTTCTGTGAAATGTATATGAGTTTGTGATTGTGATTGTACAATCAGTGTGATTTGACATGAAGCTGGGAATAGTTTTTTGGAGCTTTGTGATTGATTATAGTGTTAGAGAGCATGTGGTTTTTTATTTTGATTTTCTTTTATTTTCTCAGCAACCAAACAGATGGTAGATTAGAACCCCCAAAGGGGTTAACAGTTATTTACAATAATCTGTCAAGACTATCTGGAAATTTGCTTTGCATCACATGATTTGGGCCAAAACTCATGTTCCTTAATCTTTGATCAATGAAATGTTGATTATTAGTTGTTAACAGTAAAATATTGGTGCAGCCATGAAGATGAAGTTCAGTCCACTGAAGTGCTGCTCAAGCATAAAGGGACAACCTATCTGTTTCATCATCTTTCTAGTAATTCTCTGCACAAACTTGTATTTTGTTTTCACTTTATTCTTGCACATGAAACTGCTACAGATGATTTTACTACAAAACACATGTATGGCTGCAGGGAATTTCTTGTTTCATAACTGCAAGATTGTGCTCACTGACCGAACAAACTACGCGTCATGTGATATCAGAATCTCATAAGCAACATAACAATACTGTTTCAGAAATCAATAGCGCCGCGCATTGGGAAAATCCATCAGCCTCAGACTTAGCAAGAGCTCTGAGTTCATCACTTGACAAAACTGTGCTATCATTCCAAGCCATTCAAACAAAGGTCAGTGACACTGACAGTACTTAACTATACATTTCCAATATATATATCAGTTTTGTAGGCTTAATTAGTTTGTTTCCAGGTTGCACCACATCTGTTCCTTGCACTTTCAACAATTCCATGCATGTCTCAGATTTCATATATTGGCTTAAATTACCTGATGTTCTCATATTACATGGATGGAGATCAAACACTAGCAAAATTTTCCAATAAGTCGTTTTCTTCGTATTGGTACACTCAACCTGTAAACCGTGACAACGGAATGCTATATGGAGAAGCAGTGAGCTCGAAATCTATGTTCAAGGCCAACGAGTCCTGGTTTCAAGAAACCTTAAACAAAACAACCGGGTATCACACAATCCGGTCAGGATGGAACAAGGCTGAAGGCGACTTATATTTTGATTCTGTTGCAATGGATGGAAGAGGTGTCATTTCCCTTGGTTTCAAAACGTCACTGCTTACCGATCATTTCAAAGACATAGACTTTAAAGGAGGTGATTTTCATTTGGCTACAACAGATGGGACAGTGCTTGTACCAACAAAGATTCCAGACATTCAGGTAGTCATAGGAAATAACTGGGTGTCGTTGCAGACTGCGAAGCAAGGTGAACCAATAACCCGTATTGGTAATGTTTCGTGCAAGTCTAGGCATGGAAAGGTGGTATGGTCTGATGTGAATGTCAGGGGCGTAAAGTACTCATTTCATTGCTCGCCACTTACAATTGCTAAAATTCAATCGGTATGTCCTTGTCCTATGAGGCTATGATACCAATTATAAGTTCCAAATCATTGAAATGTTGTGTGAAATGAGTTTTCATTTTCAGGTGTATGTGTTGGCATATCCTAACAACGGATTAGTAAAGCTTGTCCAGAAAAATAGCAGGCTCATGCTCACACTTTTAACGCTTATGTTTGTTTCCGTGGTTATCTCACTTCTCATATTCATCTATCTGATATTTAAGGCTTCAAGCAATGAAATGGTCTTGAGTGCTGCACTTATAAAACAAATGGAAGCAACTCAACAGGCTGAGCGCAAAAGTATGAACAAAAGCACTGCCATCAGTAGTGCAAGTCACGATGTGCGCGCTGCTTTGGCAGCCATAACTGGACTGATTGAGCTATGTCGCGAAGAATCCAATCCTGGCACTGACTTAGCAGCAAATTTGATGCAGATGAGTAGTTGCACAAAAGATCTTCTAGGTTATGTCTCTATCTCTTATGTTCATGCCCTTTTCGTAAACACCTCTACTAATTATCTTCATTTTTGTTTAACTAACACAATTTTATGGTTCAGGGATATTGAATTCGGTTTTGGACATGAGTAAAATAGAAGCCGGTAAAATGCTACTAGAGAATGAGGATTTCAACTTGGCTCAGCTCCTTGAGGATGTGGTGGACATGTTCTATCCTACTGCCATAAAGAAAGGTGTAGACATTGTGCTTGATCCATGTGATGGCTCGATTCATAAGTTTTCTCTCGTTAGAGGTGACCGAGGAAGACTTAAGCAGATTTTGTGCAACCTGCTCAGCAATGCTGTTAAGTTTACATCAGAAGGTCATATCTCAGTTCGTGCAGTGGTCAAGAAACCAAGTTTTGAAAATGTTATCATCGCTTCTAGTCGTAAGAATACAATGAAGTGCTGTGTATCGCGCTTGTGTTATCACACTAAAGAAGGTTTGAATGAGCTTCACACAATTCATCAAAACTCCAATAACATGGAGTTTGTATTTGAGGTGGATGACACAGGGAAAGGAATCCCAAAAGACAAGCAAAGTTCGGTGTTTGAAACTTATGTTCAGTTCGGGCAAGAAGGCTCTGGTCTCGGACTTGGTATCGTTCAATCTCTGGTAAGCAAGCAATCAAAACGAACTATTAGCTTGGGTATCTGATATTACATTCACTTAGTACTGAGTAAGTGTATGCATTGTAGGTGCGCCTAATGGGAGGAGAGCTGAAAATTGTTGACAAAGATCCTGGTGAAAGAGGTACTTGTTTCAAGTTCAATATCTTTCTTCCAGCTAATAATCCAATGTACTGTGAATCTGAAGACGAAAACAGAATGCATAGTGATCGCTTTCCTGGTGGGTTTCATCAACATTTTGCGCGACATATATGGACTCCTACGTGTAGACTCGAAGGATCTCAAGTAGTACTCTTGATCTCCAGTGAAGAGAGGAGAAGAGTTTTGAAGAAGTACATTGAGAGCTTAAACATAAAAGTGGTAGTTGTGAGCACAGACAAAAACCCGAGCTGGCCAAGCATTTCCCATCCCAACTATGCAGGAAATGAGTCAAGCATACCCAACTTCTTGTGCCGATTTGCATCTACCAAATCTGATTCTGGTGCATATGATTTGCCAAAAGATGCAAATGAGCAGATCGCGCCGCATCACAAGAAGTCCAACTCCAAAACCTCATCAGGCTTCTTTCTCTTTGTGATTGATGCCACTTCTGCTGCAACTCTTATCTCTGAGCTTTGCTCAGCTGTGTCTAACTTCAGAAAAGAAATTCAGATCTCCCGGTGTGAGGTTATCGGGTTAGACTGTCCAATCACGCGCAGTACTAGAGATGCAGAGAGTGACATGGTAGCTAAGTTGTGTGATCATGTCATAAACAAACCACTCCATGGTTCGCGCCTGAATCAAGTTCTTGGACTTTTACCTGAACTGAAAGGCAAGTTTCCTTTCAACATCCCAATTCCACAGATCAAGAAAACATCCCAAGAACCAGAAGTCCAGCATTCCCTAAACCCGGTTTCTTCCACTTGCCACAGCTCAGCATTGATACATAGCAGAAGCAATGAGAAGCCGTTGAGTGGGAAAAGAGTACTCGTTGTTGATGATGTAACGGTGCTACGCACATTAGCTACTACTAGCCTCGTGAAGCTGGGGGCGCAAGTGGAGAGCTGTGAGAACGGAAAAGAGGCGTTTGATAGAGTTTGCAAAGCTTTCAATGATCAAATGGAGGAAGGATATCCCAAAAGTCGCCCATACGATTACATTTTCATGGACTGCGAGGTAATGTGAATATGTTATCAGAATTTTTGAGTTTAGGAAGGTTGTTTTCAATGATGTTTTGTTGATGGTTTTTGGTTTTTCAGATGCCGGTGATGAATGGATATGAAGCAACGAAACTGATAAGGAAAGAAGAGGAACGGTATGGTGTTCGTATACCAATAATTGCATTAACAGCACATGCAATGCAAGAAAATGTTAGGAAGACGAGTGAAGCTGGAATGGATTTGCATTTAACGAAACCACTGGATTTGAAAGAGTTGATGGATGCCATCAAAAGTTTGAGCTAATTATGGATTTGCATTTCTTGAATAAGATGATTATAGGAATTGTTAGGCAATAAGATGGTATGTTTTGTTGGATGATTTGCCTTTGTAGGTGAAAGATTTTCGGTCAAGCATTGCATTTGCTAACAAGTCTTGATTGAGCAAACCCGAATACCCTATAGGATCGGGTTAGGGTTAGAGTTCATCAACTAGAACATCCTACCCGACCAGAACCTTTTCCATCTCTATTTGAACTTAGTTTGAATTTTTTGATTTTATTTGAAATTTGAAATTTGATTTTATTTTACATTTATAAAATAACAATTGTATTAAAGTTTTTTGTTTTTTTAAGGCAATTGTATCGAAATTTTAAATATTAACAACTAACACAAGTTAAAATTCAAATCTAAATTCCTGCTTCCTATTTTTGTAGTTCAAAATATGGATTGCTCAAAAAAAAAAAAAAAAAAAAAAAAAATGGGAGAACGGGGAAGAAAATAGGAAAATATCATACGACAGATCGCACTATAAGTCAACCCAACCAGCCGTTTCCTCCATGCTCTATCAATTTCTGTGACTGGAATAGGGCTCGGGTTCGGCATTGAAATTAGAAAATTTCACGAATCCAAAGTTTTTAAGAACATCAGAACAAAACACAATTTGCTTAAATATCAAAGTATGTAACTGTTTTTGTGATTTTCTCGGAGCAAATCAAACATACTTTCTGTTGGACTCAAAATAGATAATGTTACAAAACAGTCAACTTAATGTTGACTCCAATCATAGCATTTTTGGCGTAGGAAAGCTTCTTTCATAATTGTAACAATTGAAAACATGATATGGATATTTTTTTCAATGGATCAACTAGTTAACATGTGATTCAAAAACAATCAGTTACACCTCAACTGTTCTCTTCTCTAACAGAAATCTCCTACAATTCTTAAAACAAATTAGATGGAAAATCTTTTGATGCCTCCCACTTTTTATCTCCACACCACACTAACTTGTCACAACAACCTCCCTCCTGTCCTCAAAGTGCCCACTTACTTCCCTACAACTCATCCTGCAACCCAAACACATCAAAGAGGTGATCAGCAAATGAACACAACCATCAAGTTGATTTGCTTATGTATATTGGATAAGCAAGAGAAACTTACATGCACATCATCATCACTCTCGTCTTTTGTGTCGGTATCAGTATCTTCCGCGTCTGCATCTGCATCGGCATCATCTCCATCCTCAACGTCAGAATCAACAGGGTCATCCTTTGTTTCCTCAGCCTCTCTAGACTTCTCTGCCTCCTCAAATGCTGCCTTCTCAGCCTGCAATACCAAGCAATCCTAATCAATATTAAACAAAAACAACAACAAAACGCTGAGGCAAGACCTTCAAAGGGAAAAGTGGCATACATCCTTGTTCTTTCCCCATGTCTCTTCAGCCAAGTTCTTGGCATACTCAGGATCATCACAAATCAATACATTGTCAAACATGGTACCTGATTTCACCTGAAACATTCAACACTTGGCTTAGTACAAACTCAAACTGCAAAGACAAACATTACTTAACTAAGGAATCGGGAGATTACCTGCCACAATTCAATGCCAACATACTTCAACTTGGGGAAAACATAGATTTCCGGGTCATCCTTGAAATCTGCAAATTATGATTGATAGATAGTCAGCAACCGTAACAGATTCATTACTAAATGAACTAGTTCACTGCAAAGTTCAGTGAAAAGTCAGATCTTGCATAATATTGTAAAAGTACCTGGGTTGTCAATCATTGGTGCCTTCCACTTTCCCTTGTAGTTAGGGTTCTTAATTTTCTGTGAAGAAACATAACTTCATTACAAAAATGGGGGACCATAGTAACAGGAAATAGACCAAGAATAAAATTTCACAAACCTTTTGCTTCCATGGGCCCTTGTACTCAGGGTTGGCAATGGTTGGGGCTGTCCATTCACCATCTTCCTCATCATCCCAATCCTCAGGCTATTATCAAGTATAAATATCAGCCACTAAGTGGTTCACAAAACCAAGTTAATTAAAGTTAAAAAAATTAAATAAAATTGAGAAGCCAAACCTTTTTGGCTTCGGTATCAGGAATCTCAGCTGGGATGTCATCATATCCCTACATAATGCAAATATAGTTGGTCTAAATACACATTTCCAGACACTTAATCAAACAAACTTCAGTAGTAAGCCAATTCATAATTCATACCTCTGGCTTCTTATCTTCAGGATCAGGAATGTACTCCTTGTCATCCCAGTCTTCTGGCTGTATCATTATGTAATTTTGGTCAATACTCAATAGTGACGCCCAATGCAAGAAAAAGAAAAAAATATAATATTAAAAATAAAAAGATAGGGTGATGCAAAGAACCACGAGATAGCTCATGCACTGGCAATTACCTTTTTGGCCTCAGGATCTTTAATTTTCTTGGGTGGGAGAAGATCCCAATCAGCGTAGAGACTACCAGTTTGTTTCTCCACGTTGTCAATAAGGATGCTGTAGGTAGCATCAGGGCGAAGGATAAATGTATAAACATGAGTAAGTTGGTCAGTCTCACAGGGAACATCCTTCTTGATCAAGTGGTTTGTTTCATTGTAGTTCAGAATGGCATGCACTTTCTTGGTGCTGTAGCCACAAATATCTGGGCCAAACATGATGCTGCAACCAACATATAACAATTTTCAGGACGGACCATACTTTTACAGCATACTTAAGCGCTTATAGGACATAATATTTCACCTGTATGGGGTATCACCGCCGAATTTTTTCTGGTCAACCTCACCACTGAGCAACTTCATGTACCCACCACCACAGTCAAGTTTCTGTTCATGTTTGACAGAAAACTGAAAGACTAGAGTCTTATCCTTGTTGCTGAATTCAGGGAACTCAGCCGAGATAGCATAGAATCTGTAGTCTTCACTTGTTTGTATACCTATTTTGGTACAACAAATTAAAAGTTTTAGAAATGCAGGGATTGTGACCATCAATCAAGACAAAAATAAATTTTGTATGGTTCATCAGAATTTAGATGATGCAAAAAGAGCTAATGCAACAAGTTGAGGAGACACTAGAGTTGAAAGGGTACCTTTATCATTGGGATTTCCGTTCCATTTACCAGAGGTGTAGTTCCACTCTCCAGCCATGTTCTCATCTCTCTTCCAGTCAGATTTAACCCACTTGCTTTCCCATCCATCTAAAATTTCCCAATGTGGAAACACATTAATACAATGCAAAGTAATAAAAGAAGCATTTAGTAAAAATAGCAGACTCAGAAGTTAAATTGAGAATCAATTGAGCTCTTTAACAACTCAGCTATTTTACTCCCCAGTATACTTCCCTGAAAAAAAGACTGACAATTTTCTTTTCAACTGAATATGAAAAGGGACTACCAGTTTCCTCGGACTAGAAACTTTTTTCTGAATCTCTGGCTAAATATTTTTACCAGGCACAATCGAAATTTAAATTGAAGACAAGTAAGATTCCAGCCACATTTAAGGTTGACAAGTTTAAGAATTTATGAACACTGCTTTAAGAATATATTCCTAATTACCTAACTAGTCAACATCACAAAATCAGAGTTGACAGACTATCGTGCAGCACATGGTGAAGCCTGAAGACTAGTCAAACAAAACAAATAGAACCCAAGTAAATCTAACAGAGAATAGCATGTACGGAAATCAGCCACACTATTAATTGTACTCTACACTACTGTCTAATCAAAACCATCAGAATTGGTAGATCACTAGAAACTAAATTGGTTGATCACTAAACCTCTACTCCTAAATAGTATATAGAACTGTATATTTTCCAAACTCGTTTGCTTACTAACGACTTCATAGAAAATCATATACTGTACATGTTACAGATCATAATCAATAACACTGATTCCATCCGAACAAAGATCAATTAACGACAGATCCACCACTCATAATCACATTTCAAGCATTACATATAATTCAACCGAAGTACTGATCCAGAATTAGATCAGATCGGGGCTCAAAAACAAGCTGGACGCCAATCTTTCACACATCACACCAAAATTCAACACATTCAGTCAAAACCTACTGAAAATGCGAGCGAAATCCATAACACAGGCAATCGCAATACGATCCAAAGACAGGAAATGTGATCCAATAACGGAGTGAAAATGAGCTGACAAATTCTGAACGAAAGATTGAGAAAACAGTGCGCACATACCTTCGAAGCGCTCTTCGAAGAAGACAGCAGCAGAGGCGATCGCGACTAGAGAGAGGAGGGTGAGAGGGAGGAGGAGATTAGGGTTTGGTCGCAGAGCAGCCATAGCTCCAAGGAGAGAAGCGAAGTTTCTAGAGTGTAGAGTGAGAGATGTGAAGTGAGGTTTGGATACTATATATTGGTCTTCTTCATCGATTTTTACGTCAAGTAAAATCTGGTCATTAACTCGGCTGAATATCCCACGTGGATGGAGGGAGGCTATGTGGACGAATCGAACGGTGACATCTCAGAGCTGCTTGTCACGGAGATGCCGTGGCGAGTCCGGATTGGAAAATACACGAAGCTAAGAGGTTTATTGCGAAGTTAACACGTGGCAGGAGTTGTTGTATATTACGAAATTGACCTCTGAGTTCAAAATGGCAGGTTTAAAATTGTTCAGTTCAGAGATAGACCCACATTTTTCTAAACTTTATAAAGTGACCCCAAAAAAATAGTTTTCTTTTTTTTCAACACCCTACAATAGGGGTATCCAATATCTCACCACATTTTTGGATTTCATTTTTGTTTTAATGCTCTAAATATTAATTTTTCATTATCAAAATGGTAAGTAAACTTTCATAATTTGACTATTTTTATCTCCAAATTCAATTTATGTTGTATTTTTCAAATTCTCTTTATTTTTGTTAATGTTGTCTGACAATTATGCATAAAGAGAAAAATATTTATTGAATTTTTCTCGGAACAACTAAACAACTCTTCATGGTCTTCTGCTCTCTGTAGGCATTTAGGGGTTCAGCTTTAAGTTTAGGGTTAGTGTTTATTAGAGGCGGCTGGACTGTGTGTGAGTGTTTGTGGGTTGGGTAGATTTGTTTCCTTCTCTGTTTTGTTTCTTTCTCTGTTTGTGTGAGTGCGAGTGGGATTGAGGGACTGGTGTGGTGTGGGAGGAGATCGGCGACAAGTCTGGTGCGGCGTGGGAGGCGATCGGCGACAAGGTCGAGGACCAGATGTGGCGGTCTGGGTTCAGTAGAGGCGGTGGGTCTCTGTTTGTTGCAGCGGAGGATCGGAGGAGCACGGCCAAATCAGAAATGGCGGACACAACGGCGAGCCAATCTGAGAAGGCTCGCCTGACCAAATGAGGGTTAGGATGGAAGGCCCTGGGGAAGGTCGCTCTTCACCGAGGG
>JAYMTH010002225.1:0-12979 GCA_036897465.1 Pelargonium australe
TCTTTTCATTACTTTCTCTGCATTTGGTGTCAATTTTTCCTTTTCCTCTGTTGGCTAATTTTTTTTTTTTAACAGATTCTTTGAGCCAACAGGAGCATCAAATAGTAAAGTTTGGGAAGTTAAAGGAAGGTTGAGCTATTTGGGTTATTTGGGGTTGGGACCTTGCTAGCAGCTGCTGATTGATACCTTCCCTCAAAACCTTAGTTTCTCATTCTCATGTTTGGGGTGTTTTTATAGAGTTCAGAGTTCAGAGAACAACCCTCATCCACTTCCTCCTCAGCTTCTTCTTGCTGCATTTTGTGCACAAATGGGGATCCTTTGAAGGGTTCTCTGACTTCTTTTAGGGAGGGATCCACTTTTTGGTGGTTTGTTCTCAAATGGGTTTGGTTCTTTTGTTGATTATGAGATCTGGGTTTTGAAGATTTGGAGCTTCTTGGGTAAGTGTGAAAAAGCACTAGTTTCAGTGTGCTCTTGTGGTTGTGGCTTGTGTGTGTATATTTATTTCATAGTTAGGTTATAGAAAAAATATGGCTCCTAAATTGGATTTCTCCAATTGGTGGGCAAAGGACAACAGGAAGGGGACACCAGTGGTGGTGACAATGGAGAATCCCAATTTCTCTGTTGTGGAGATTGATGGCCCTGATGCTGCATTCCAGCCGGTGGAGAAGAGCCGGGGCAAGAATGCCAAGCAAGTCACTTGGGTCTTGCTCCTCAAGGCTCACCATGCTGTTGGTTGCCTTGCTTGGCTTGGCACGGTCCTCTGGGCGCTGCTCGGAGCCATCAAGAAGAGGTTGCTCTTTAGGCATGGAGTGGCTATGGAGAGTGAGAAGCTGGGGAAGGGAAGATTGCTGTTCAGGGTCATTAGAGCCTTTCTAGTGATCTCCTTGGCCGTCCTGGCCTTCGAGGTGTTTGCTTATTTCAAGGGTTGGCATTACTTTCAGAATCCTAGTTTGCACATTCCGAGGACTCCTGAATTGCAAGGCTTGCTCCACATGGTTTATGTTGCTTGGTTGACATTTCGAGCTGATTACATTGCTCCTACAATTCAGGCTCTCTCTAAGTTCTGTGTGGTTCTGTTCCTCATCCAATCGGCAGATCGCATGATACTTTCTTTGGGGTGTTTATGGATAAAATACAAGAAGATTAAGCCTAGGATTGAGGGGAATCCATTTGAGTTGGATGGTGATGTCGAGGGATCGAGATATGCGTATCCAATGGTTCTTGTTCAAATCCCTATGTGCAATGAGAAGGAGGTAACACACTGAAACTTTAGCTCTTGATGTATCTTCCAGATTTAGAATTGTTTTGAAGATTTTGTGTTATGTGCTGGTTGAAAGTGATAGCTTGGAAAGTATATAGCAAGATATTTGTCGGTAGAATAATTAGGATTCAGTTCATGTAATTATTTGCTATATTTATATTTAACTATGATGCCTATGTATGACTTATGGATTCATAGTGAACTATAAGACTAAAAATAAGTTGAAGAATTGAGTCGTAATGCATAGATCTGTTAGTTTATGATTAAGTCAGCTGTATAAGATTTTTGGTACGAGCTTGCTGTTAATAAACTTTTTGTTTTTGCACTGTACTCAGGTGTACGAGCAGTCTATTTCTGCAGTCTGCCAACTTGATTGGCCGAAGGATCGTATACTCATTCAAGTTCTTGATGATTCTAGTGATGAGAGCATCCAATGGTTAATTGAGTCTGAGGTAACCAAGTGGAGTCAGAAAGGCATTAACATCATCTATCGGCATCGGTTGGTTAGAACTGGGTACAAAGCTGGGAATCTGAAATCTGCCATGAGCTGTGATTATGTCAGGGATTACGAATTTGTTGCAATATTTGATGCAGATTTCCAACCCAATCCAGATTTTCTTAAGCAGACAGTGCCACATTTCAAGGTAAATGAAGACAAAACAAGCATGATGTGACTGAATTTACTAATCCAAGCTAATTTTCTTTTCTACCCGTACTAACTTTTTGTATCCCTCTTACCTTGTTTAACAGGACAATCCTGAATTAGGACTGGTTCAGGCTAGATGGGCATTTGTGAACAAGGACGAGAACTTGTTGACTCGTCTCCAAAACATTAATCTGTGTTTCCACTTTGAGGTTGAACAGCAAGTCAATGGTGTATTTCTCAATTTCTTTGGTTTCAATGGAACTGCTGGTGTGTGGAGAATCAAAGCTCTTGAGGAGTCTGGTGGCTGGCTTGAGAGAACAACTGTAGAGGATATGGATATAGCAGTCCGGGCCCATCTAAATGGTTGGAAGTTTATCTACCTCAACGATGTTAAGGTACTCTTAGATTATTACACTGTCGCAGATAATTCATTGAATGTCAATTTGGATTTCCAGTATAGGAAGTGCTTTTCAGAAGACATAATGCGTAATCATTCTAAAACTATTTGGCATATGTGGGAATGTTTCAAATTACCGACGCACATTTTTTTTACTTGAAGTCATAGAATTTTGTTCCAATACTTGCTATAAATCCGAACTTTCAGGTTCTTTGTGAAGTTCCAGAGTCCTATGAAGCTTACAAGAAGCAGCAACATCGCTGGCATTCTGGTCCTATGCAACTGTTTCGACTGTGCCTTCCAGCAATTATCACTTCCAAGGTATGTTTGATCTTCAACCTCGACTTTCAGCAATTAGTAGTTTTCATATAGTGTTAATTGAATGCCTTGGATTTTACCCGCGTGCAGATATCGGCATGGAAGAAGGCAAATTTGATACTGCTGTTCTTTCTGTTGAGGAAACTGATCCTTCCGTTCTATTCCTTCACACTATTCTGCATAATCTTACCTCTAACAATGTTCGTCCCAGAGGCTGAGCTTCCTCTATGGGTCATCTGTTATGTGCCGGTTTTCATGTCATTCCTCAATATCCTACCAGCCCCCAAATCCTTCCCTTTCATTGTTCCTTATCTCCTATTCGAGAACACGATGTCAGTGACCAAATTCAATGCAATGATATCGGGACTTTTCCAACTTGGTAGCTCGTATGAATGGGTTGTCACCAAGAAGGCTGGGAGGTCATCAGAATCTGACCTTCTGGCTGCTGCGGAGAGGGAAACAAAGACTATGAACCAACCACATATCTATAGAGGATCTTCCGAGAGTGAGCTCTCTGAATTAAACCGACTCAAGGAACAAAAAGAAGCAGCTCCTCCTCCAATCAAAAAGGTAAACAAGATATACACAAAAGAGCTTGCTTTGGCGTTACTCCTACTCACAGCATCAGTCAGGAGCCTGTTATCCGCACAAGGAGTCCACTTCTATTTCTTGCTCTTCCAAGGGGTAACCTTCCTCCTCGTGGGTCTCGATCTCATTGGGGAACAAATGGGCTAAATTAATATGGCTGAAAAATGAACATGCTGCAGCTCAGCCATCGTGCTCTCTCGCAGTCGCAGCAACGATTCAAAGGATCCATAAATTTGATTTCCTTGAAAGATGGCAGCGAAGGGGTAACCTCAAGATCAATACTATGAATTTTCACATAACTTCCTGAATTGAAGTACTTATATTTATCGAACACTTCATATAGCATATTTGTTCTACTTTTCTTCTCAGTGTTGATCCTCGTAGTCTCTTCAGTAGGGTATCGATTTGTTGCTGTTTGCTGTATTTAGGAGCAGATCTTCATTTTCTTTGATTTAAATTTTTTTTTTTCCACAACTTATAGTTGGAACAAATTCTTGCTTGAGTGTAATTTGGCAATTCAGATTCACAGCTGTATTATATTTATATATAGTTCAAAAGTTAGAGTGAAATCCAAGGATGAATCGTTCTATGCTTTCTAATTTTCACTTTCCTTGTTCATTGTGGAACATGTAAACATATTGTATGTACATTTGCAGTTCATCTGTGTGATCTAATGTCATGAATAAACTGAATCTCTTTCTCTCCTTGTTCAACTAGTCATTTGCTTACAAGATCTGCTTGGTAGTCCGCGACTCGGCATAATATATGAACTTGTAAGTATAGTCTATATAACATTACACAATAAGTTACATAGCTTTACAGCCCTTTAGGTTCAACTAGCACAATACCAGAAACTTTTAAGCACTTGTTGTGACTGTGATGCTGAGAAGTTACTGTCTCTGTTGCTGTGTATATGATACTAGTCATCATCTAGCTCTCTCGAAAAGTCTGGTTCTTCGGGTTTTAGCAACTTGGGCATTTGAACATCCTTAATTTTCTGAGCTCCTCTCCTTGTGTTAGCTGCAAATCTTGATGCCAGTATTGTAACACCTAAGTTCTGTCTAGCTTGAGAATAATTTGATGCTGGAAGATTATTGTTATTATGCTCTTCCTCTTCTTGTTCTGTTTCTTCAGGCACTTGCTCGTCGTCAGCGCACGAGAATGATTCCCTCATGCTAAGGTTTTTGGCCATTGCTCGTTTCTTGAATCTGCGCCAAGCCGCCTGAATGAAGCAAGCCGCCCAAGTCCTCCAGTGGTACGAGTAGAAACGGAACGTGTGCTGCAGCTTCTTGCTATGCAGGCGTCTGAACTGATTCGCCACGAACTTGAGATCCTCAGCTCGCAGAGCAAACGCTTCCACTTCACCGAGAGATTTGACCGTTCTGGTGGAAGATGGCAAGTTGAGAGTGGATTTTGGAAGCAACGCCCACGCGAGCAGCTCCTCCCCGCAGAAATCACCCGGCCTCAAGGTGATCGAGTTGAAGAAACCTGTCCGGCCTCCGTTTGTAGTTGAGCTTTCCAGCCTCCCCCGGATGATGAAAAGCATCTCTGTGACAGGATCACCTTCGCGAACTATGTATGTCCCTTGAGTACTCAAGGAGGATACCAAGCGCTCACATATGGCATCCAGTAGCTGATCATCCATTTGAGAGAAAAATGGAACCTGCACTTGGCTGGACAGTCAGAAAATGGAACACAATGAAAAATGGTGGGCAGGAACTGAGACAAGGAACTTACACGACGAACAAGGTCCAAGCACAGATGGCGTTGGATATCTCTGCGAAGATCTGGAGGTAATGCGCGCAAGATTGATTCTTCATCAACGCCACGAGTTGCAAGCCACTTGTACTGAACAAAACGCCTAACGCGAACTTGCAGACCATTCGGGAGTTGGCGATGTCTCATCCACTCCTCAGTGTCTCTTCTCTTGAGCCTCCATTCCTCAAGCCTCACTGTGATGGATTGCAAGTATGTCTGCACAAAACACAACACATCAGCTTGAAAAATGAGAGTAAATGTATAGACATGGCTTTGTAGCTATACCTGCATGTTTCCAATTAAATGTGCAAACAAAACCAGACCCATGATGGCAATGAGAATGGCAAAAATAGTCTCCCCTATAAACGTGCTTGCAGTCAAGCCCTGCCCATAGGAACTGAAAGCAAAAGATATCAATTTTTTGTTCTCTTGTCATTCAAATTCAACTGCATATTCATGAACTTGTACCTTAAATTCTGCAACCCCCACCAAAGGCAATAGAAATATTTCTCAAGAAACCTGGAGTTGACAACTTTCTTCTTCACTGCATCTTCAAATAAGCCATGGTTGAAGAAGTCACTGCTCTCAGGATCGCATCTCGTGAACACGAGAGTGGCATTTTCCCATTTCCCGCGCTCACCATGGTTCACCGTGCCACAGTCCAGGTAATGAAGGAGGCACCGGACAGGAGCTAATTCCTTTCTGCAGACTGATTTCCAACACGTCGCGTGTCGTTCAATGGACAGCAAATACCATGATGCCCCCAAAACCTACAATAACAGCTTTGTGTAAATGATGATACACACAATGGACTGAGAAGTGGAAGTCACAAGAATTCATCACTTACATGGCTAGCTAACATGTATAGTAGGAGATTATATGCAGCTCCAGCCCAAGCAGTCTTGGTCACAACTCCAGTAGCTTTTATAATCTGAGAACTCAGTGGAAAAATCAAGTACAGTCTAGGAATATATTGGAGAAGAACAATCATCACAAGAGCATTGTTGTTCTGATCAGCATGGTGTCTTCTGATTGCTGGTATAATAAACCATATCACAATCTGTCAAAAGGAACAAAAAAATCTCATTTTATATACAATTGTGTATCAGATTCCAAGTTCCATATCAGTATATAATGTCTTGGAAACAAATCAACAAAACAAAGTATCTGAGAAACTTGACTACCTGAGGAAGAGGGAGAGAAGCCACCAGATCTATCAGGAAATCCGATCTGAGATACCTTTTCGCAATCTTCTCGGGATCCATAACAAGCTCGCCTCTGCCAAAAACTCTTGAGCTAGGCGATACATAAGCTGTCCTGAACTTGATCACCATGTGCAGCAGATAAAATACATCTGCCAAGGTACGAAAACATGTGACCACAATTCCCAAATTCAAATCAGTGGCCATACAGGATGAGCCTTCCTCACTCACAACTGAGGGAAGGTAAAAGAACAATGGATCCACAAACAGTGCCATCAAGCACGAGAAGAGGAAAATCCTGTTCCATTGCAAGTGAATATCGCTCCCCGGATCCAGAATCCGCTTCCTCCATGGAGAGACCTTGCCTACTTTGGCAATGCCATCGGATTTCAAGAACACTGGCAATGGCTTTTCGAGCTGCTGAGTGTCGAGATTTTGCTTCCCGTCATTGTAAAACCTGTGAATTTGAAAACCCATTTGGATTCATAACCACAATATGAAAGAAAAACAAAATAGCAATATCAGAAACTCTAGAATTACCTGACTATCTTCTCTTTCTTGATCCCCATCAAAACCAAGAATGGAGCAGTGGAAATCAGTTGTGACAGTTTGTCCCAACTAACAAACAGATTGGAATCTGAAATGGAACCCAAGTAGCCAATCCTATGGAGTAATTGAATGGTGAAGCAAAGGCAATATTTTGATTATTTTCATTACTGATTTTGCAGGCTGGAACTGTGTGGTTGTCTTATGTGGTTTGACTTCTTCCATTGGAAACCGGACATAAACAAATTGAAGCAACAAAAAGAAAACAAGAAAACGAAGGGATTGTTTAATGCATTAAAAGGAGAGAGAGGACGTGAAGAGCATGATGGAAATGGGAGTAACGTTGCATAATATATAGCAGATTTCTCGGAGACTAATTGCTTTATATTTACGGCAAAATCTGAGTCTGAAGCTTCCAAATGTCTTGGTCTTGAGGTTGGAGATGAGATCGTTGCACGACTGTGAGGATTAGTCGTGATTCTTGCTATTCATTATCTCTACACATTTGTGGTGATGAAGATCATTGCTCCACTCAGTGGCATAACAAGTCAACATCCAATTTCGATTTGGATGAAATTTTGTTACTTCTTTTTTACTGGTTGAGCTACACAACTGGGGTTAAGCTCTCCTTTTCTAACCCGTAAAACCTCAACCCATGATGTTAGTAAGAAAACTCGAACACGAGACCTTAAAAGGAATCCAAAGCGCTTCAACCGCTTAGCTCAACATGCTTAAAATTTTGTTACTTAAAACTAACTTATATTAACAAAGATTTATAATTCATGCAGATCTAATCATACAAGACAAAAATGAAAGACTCATTTAGAAATGGACAAAATTGTAAAGAAAAAGAGCAATCATTTTGGCAAACCGATGGAGTATTGAAAAGTAGGCTCCACTTATCATCACCAACTGAGGTCGGCAATGCATAAAACTGGAAATAAACTGAGGTCGGCAACGCATAAAACTGGAAATAAGATTTGGCTGTATAGAATATGCAACCAAACAAAATCTATTACTCTTGAAGAAGAGAGTGACACAACATAACACGTCGAAAGGCCACAGATATTGAAGCAAAAAGCCTAACTATTGCCAACAGAAAATTACACTGGACTGCCCATATATATAGATAATGGTAAAAGCACTCGATTGAAATTTGAAGCCATCCATAATCCATTATGGTAGAGAAACCTAAGACGCAAAGTATATATTACTCCTTTATCAACACAAGCAAGCAATTGACAAGTGCTATATAGCAATAAGTTTTACAAGTAATGGAACAAACAAAGCATTGCGATCATAATACCAACCCTCCAATCAAACGCACACACAAGTAGCATACCCGTGGCAGTAAAAGAGAGTAAAGAGAATGATTTAAAGCACAATAAAGTTAATACAGCGCAAGTTCTATAGCTCAACTCGGCAGGATGAGAGAGCCATAGTTAATGAGGCACCCTCATCCCATGAGATGTGCGGTGCCACTAATTCAAATTAATAGAATAATTCGTTTCCCTATCTAGAAAGCATGATATCAACAGCTGATAAATATAAAAAACAAGTGGACTAAAAGCTAGGTTCATTGCAATGCAGGGCAGCTTGATTTGCAGACCTTTCAACACTACTCTTCTAAGCAGCTGAAGATTCCATCACAAGTTATATTTTCCTTCCCCAAAATGTCAAAACATGACCTCTGACTGTTCCAATAACCCCTTTTAGATGTCTCATAGCTAACAAGAAAGATTTAGATCTCATTGCTAATGCCAAATTAAAAGATCACTGTTACCGTAATGAGGCTCATCAAACACGAGGCTTGGCTGGAAGTAAAACCTTAACCCCAACAAGAACCGCTTCTTTGTTGTAGCTCGAACTCACACAAACATCAGCAGCATTTTCACCAGGCTATTACAATTAAACGGAATCAAATTTTTGGTGACAACTAGGAGGGAGAGACCACATAGGCGCAAATAGAAAGAAAACTATTCCAGGCCGGTTTCAACCC
The DNA here is from genome assembly GCA_036897465.1 of Pelargonium australe. Taxonomy (NCBI): domain Eukaryota; kingdom Viridiplantae; phylum Streptophyta; class Magnoliopsida; order Geraniales; family Geraniaceae; genus Pelargonium; species Pelargonium australe. The sequence continues at coordinate 8,716 of JAYMTH010002225.1, forward strand.
CATATAATGCATCTTTCGCGTGTTTAAAGGGCTCCAATTTTAGAAAACATAAGGCCGAATCTTAATTGAGATTCCCAAACCCCAACTTCTGTAGAACAGATAAAAGTACCTGCCAGAAGATGCAGCTTCCAATCCTCTTAAGTTAACTAAAAGAAATGCCACTACAGTTTGAAGTTGCGCTTCACAGCCGAAACAGACGCATGTACAGAAGTAGAAGCATGTAGACATGTAGCCATCTGGGACCCACAATCATTAAAAATTGAAGATCCCAGGGTAGGGCAGTGAAGTACGAAACCCCAGAAATGCAGAAGCACAAAACCAATGAAGCAGAAGCAGATGCAGAAGCAGAAGATACCTCAAGCAAACAAAGGGGAAAAAACAGTACAGATTTTTAGAAGCATTCTTTCAAAGTATTCTTTAAGAAATTCATAGCAAATAACCATAAGATCCATTATCCTATCTATATAGATGAAACTAAACTACTCTGCAGAAAGTAAAAAAGATAACAATTCCACAATAGAGTATGAAGGGAACTTAACCAAATTAAAGAGCAGACGTTGATGGCATCTCCTGATTAAAACATAGTCGTTATGAAGCCCAATCATACTAAACATACTTAATCCATAATTCCACCCGACAGGCCCAAAACACCAAGTTCCCATCCCAACACTCAGCTCCTGCTTCGGCGCCGATCCCTAAGACCATTTCTGCATAAAATCAAGCATATGAAACATGAGTAACATGATCATGACAGGAAATCATGAGTAAAATGTTCTAGCTCAATTGTAGATTGTTGCTTTAATTGGCAGCCAGTCGAAGGACAGTTGATTGCCAACAAGCAACTTGCGCAACTGGATACTATGAACCAAATTCTAGGTACACAATAACCAACTAAACTAAGCTGTCAGCCCGCCTCAGATCGTAGGTGAATAATTCTATTTATCAGCCTCAATATGAAGGAACTCCTATAATTGATAAGGGGAAAAAACATTCATGAGAACAGAACTTCACCCGTTGGCATATGGCACCTCTTCACGACCACGGTAAGGTGGTGGTGACCGACTGATGCTGCGTCCACGAGGTGAAAAACTGCGGCGGCGGGGAGATCGAGCACGGGGACTGTAACTCCTGCTTCAAAGTTATCATAAAAAACAGTTATATTAGTTATTTAACCATGTTATATTAGTGATTTATACTATATTATATAAAAGTGTGTGTGTGTGTATAAATTACATATCGTATTGTAACCATAGTAATCTAAATTTTCTGAATATCACATATGATGCATTTAAATTGTATGACATTAAGTATTCATGCAACATAGCCACCAAAATAACTAGGGTTAACATCACAACATCCCAGAAACAATTATCACAGAGCTTTAAAAAAAATGATTGTCATTACCTTCTACCATAACTTGGGCTCCTACGATATCTTGGGCTGCGGCTGCGACGTCTTCCATTTCCAGACCCAACACGTAGACGACATTCACGAGCAAAATGGCCTGGCTCCCCACACTCATAGCACTTCAAATCAGAACCACCAGATCGACCACGACCTCCACCTCCTCCTGGACCTCCACGGCCACCACCTTCACGTCCACCTCCACTTCCACCTCTAGAGTTGTGAGAAAGCTCAACTCTCCAGTTATTCTTACCTAATACAAGAAAAAGATACTAAATACTTAGGAGGGTAGGCAGAGAATTATTTACAAGAAGAGATACATAGGGGTGTGTTAAAAGTATAGGCTTCAAAAAGTTTTAAGTAGAAATATATGATGTGTCACCAAAGAAAACGTTATGAAAACATCATTGTAGAAATGTAAATATTTATTTCCATAAAAGAACTATGTTGTAAATAACCACTCCCAGCAAAGATACAATTGAATTCTTCACTGCTAAAGTATTCTTACAATCCTAAAATGAGGAAAATAACAACAACAACAACAACAACAAAAAAATAGAGCAGACAATCTTATAGAGGTATTAATGCCATATGAGATACAAATAAGTCCTTGATCAGAAGCATCCAGTACCTATAGTAGAATGCACTATATTTTATTTTTAAGTTATAGAATTCTCTAGGTGCTTTTCAAACCTACCATCTAATTCACGGATTGCATCTTGAGCATCCCTGCGGTCATCAAAGTCAATGAAAGCATATCCAGGTGGTCGTCGAGCAACCCAAACACTGCACCATAAAACAATAAGGAGATAAATGAAGTATGGGTACTAATCATAAAACGAATGTGCATCTGAAAAGCTAGATAAATAAGAGAAAAATGTACTCAGCACTAAAAGACTCGCTAAACTGAAAAGGCAAGGTTCCTTGACATGATAATGATGCTCAAAGCAAAATTCTTAGAGAACTTGTGAAGGCATTCTTCAAACAGCACGCATACTATTTTTATTTTACTTTCATACAAGAAGATGACTATCACCAATGTACTCAAAAAGTATCTACAGCTTTAGTTTATTTATATTAAACAACTGTAATAGAGAAGAGCCATTTGAGATGTAAACAGAAAACTTCAATGGTATCTATGACAATACACCAATAGCTGTTTCAGTAAATAAAAAGGACAATCATATAGCTAAAGAACACAGTATCCCATTTGTACAAAATGATTATCTTTTGACTGAAAAATACAGGAATGTGAAGGCACCAAGTATATTAAACCACAATGGGGTGCGCAAGGGGCAGGTATGTATGATAATTAGTGGAGCCTCATATACAGAATATGCTAAAAGCTAATTTACAAATCTTTATACCTTCTTATGACACCAAAAACGCGAAACTCATCTTCAAGATCTCGCTCAGAGACTCGTGGGTCCAAATTTCCCACGTACACACGAGACATTGTTTCAGAAAGTCCTGGAAAATCCACACAAATGCAAAGCTAAATCTCAAAATACTAACAACAATATTAGGCATTAACATAAATGCTTCTTGAAGAAGAAAAGGGCTTCACTTTCCCGAAGAAAAATCGGAGTAAACGAACGTGATGATCAGTCAAGGTTAGTAGAAGACCGAGAAACAAAAATCGAAACTTGCAAATTAGAACGAAAAATATAATCTGGAGGAACTTTGGATCGCGAAATTTAACAACATGTGAGACTCAATTACAGAGCGAAAAGAGTTGCGAGCATGCATATAGGAGAGAAAGATCTGAACCTGGAATCACTGATGGCAGAAAAAAACCCTAGCTGCTATCGCACCGTTTCTCTTCTGGTTTTTCTGTTCGAAATTGAGATTGTGAGCCTTTAGGGCTTTATTTTAGGGTTTATATGAAAGGAAAATTGGTCCTGGGTCCCTTGGAAGTATCGAATTATTGGGTTTTGCACTTATCTTTTTATTCTTTGCAATTCAGTCCAAATTTAAGCATGGCTGGCATTGTCTTAGAATGAGGTGACGTGTCTTATTTGGGGAGACTGGGAGTCCACGCTGGAGGCATGGACGGCTCCAAGATGAGAGACTAGCGAGAGCATATTGTAATGAAATTTAGTTATTCATATATTAAATTTATTATTTTATATAAGAAGTCGTTGTCTAATTAGAATTTTTGAGGCGATAGGGTCTTGAAGATTGCCAAAAAAAAATCAAATCTATAACGTTGTCTCTTTGCTCAGAGTTTTTGCGCAGACTTGTTATGCATGGATGTAGCATGGGGCTTGAGAGGTTACCAATTGAACATGCTTTGTCGAGAAAAGCATAGGGTGTTTAGGTGTGTCGACGACTTAAAATCCAAGGCAATATGGTATTTCAACTGTAGACATGAGTCATTAGGACATTGTCTTGGAGTGCGCATGTCATGGGTGAGAGCATGGGCAGGGCACATGGAACATGTCTTAGAGGTGCACGAGGGGCGCGTCTTGGAGGCATGTGTGAGGACACGTGCACTTGCGGAATGGTGAATATTAAGGGAGTCTCGCGTGTAGGATGACGTAAGGGTTGGAGGCGCACGAGGAAGTCACACATGAAGTGGATCTTTATATATGATATTCTTGAAAGGATCTCGATGGGTGAGGTCGCTCGTGTTACTCAACTCGACCTACAAAGAGGTGAAATTGAGTTCTAAAAATATCAAATTAAGCTTTCAGACGTGTCTCTTTACTGTTGGGGCTCCACGAGTCTAATTAGGGGTGTTCAAAAAAATCCGTCAAACCGTCAAACCGCCACCCGCCCCTGCTACCCGTCCGCTAAGCACCCGCACCCGCTAAGCCGTTAACATTAACGGTCTCAAAAATTGATACCGTTAAGTTAA